>SKFP01154871.1:0-11638 GCA_005815305.1 Pandalus platyceros | reverse complement strand
ATCTATCTATACATACATACATACATACATACATACATACATACATACATACATACATACATACATATATTAGCCGAACTGATAATAATCCTAACCACATCTCTTCCTAGAAATCGATTAGATATGATCTGTTCAGTGAAAAATGACTACGGTCACATAAACAGAAAGTCGAAAACAGTAATAACATGTCAATATTTTTGAAGCTTAATCTTTGACAGAAAGCCAAAACGAATCAGAGTCACTTGTCAAATTTCTTTTGAGTAGTATCTGTAGACACATCTATAAAATCACCCTTTCCTTGAAAACTGAGACCTAAAATGTTTTCCAGAAGTTTCTCCGGAAGGGAACACGACACATTATTCATTCTATATTTTTACTGGCATACCAGAGGTGAGGGGGAGGGAGGGAAGGGGGGTATGCGGCCATGCTCCCATCCTATACCTACTAATATGAACAACAATCTAATATAATAAATACTAGTTGCCAACCTTTTTTGTTTTTCAATTTCTTATTTAAATTTAGATTTGATAGTGTTCATTCTCCTGTGTATAACTGGTTTGTTTTTAACTTTCAGGCCTTCTAAGGAGATTCCTTGCCGAAATGGAAGGGTTCTGAACTTGCCAATCACTTCCTAAGTTTCATTCCAATTACTTTAAATCTCATGATGGGATGTTGATAGTCCTTAGATTCTTAAAGGCTCTATCACACTGAGCGTTACTACCATTGAACTTGAAATACCATACGTGAATTTTCCGAATATAATCAAATAAAAAAGTACCACATTTGACTCCAGTAATGCCATCAACATTTTCGGTATTACTCACTAAGGTCTTCCATAACATTGGAAGTCCTTGGATTCTCATAAATGTAGACACCAAGCATGGTTAGCGTTAACAAATAACTTTAAACATCTACAGTGGTAAGGCCCCAAACATTTCCCTCCTCAACTTTCATCATTTTCCCAAATCATTCCTTTTTCTTAGTTACCTATCAACCCCCCTTGCCCTTGCCTAGAAACTTTTAATTGACTGGCCGATTCGCAGACCGACCGCAAGCATCGTGGAATGTACTTAAATTTTGTAAAGGTGGTGATTTAAACAAGTGCATTTTGTTTCTGTATGACACTCAGAAAACTCTGTGACATTAAAACATTACGTGGGTCAGTCCTTACAAGTCGGAAACGGCCGGCTATTAGGCTTAAACTTATACGTATAAGAGTGCCATGATAGGCCTACGTGCGGGGTTTAATTAAGTTGACTTAATTAAAATGCCATTTTATGTGTGCAGGTCAGTATCACAAAAGAGAGAGAGAGAGAGAGAGAGAGAGAGAGAGAGAGAGAAAAAATAGTGAACTCTGAGGTTAATTTTCGGATTCTTAAGCTTGCGTCATTTTTCTTTGTCATTCCTTCATTATTGCCTATTAGGTTTAACTAGCCGAGAGTGTGCGTGTCCATTATTCCACATACCCCCCCCCCCCTTACTTTATATTTAGACCTTTGTTCTATTTGATGCCCTTTTGTTATTTATGTCCCAGTGGCAGACTGCCAGTGCTTGGTTTTTGTATGTGACTATGTATAAGTTTTTCTTTTATTATCCCAGTTTTTTCTTTTATTATCCCAGTTTTTCTTTTATTATCCCAGTTTTTTTTATTGTTCCAGTTTTTTCTTTTATTGTCACAGTTTTTTTATTTTGTTCTTCCAGTTTTTTCTTTTATTGTCCCAGATTTTTTTATTTTGTTCCAGTTTTTTCTATTATTGTCCCAGTTTTTTCTTTTATCGTCCCAATTTTTTATTTTATTGTTCAAGTTTTTTCTTATATTGTCTCAGTTTTTTTCCTTTCCCCTATAGTAGTAACATCTCCTTGGATCAAAAGCTAAAGACAAATTATCTTTATGATAATCAGGTTTGTGCTTCACAAACTTTCTATTCTTTCATATCATCTTATGAAGTTTGATGTCTGCCTTGATTTCCATCTGTTCTATCACTTCACTTTATAACTTCTTTTTCTTCTGTACCAATGACCAAGGAAGTTGCCACGCCCGATAACTTTCAGTCCTTCTCGCTATCCTTCATGTGTAGTACAATACACGTTAGCACAAAAGTGGGTTCTGGATAGTGTGCGCTGTCGTTCTTCGAAAATCAAGAGCATTTAATCCTGTCTTTGTGAATCACAATTCAGTGTCCAGTGCCACTACTGTTGACCTCTGAAATCATCATATCTAATTAAAAAATGTATTCGTCATTGAACATAATCATTAGAATATAGCCTAAATTTCACAATTAGGATTTTGTAAACTAATGAAAACTCTTGATAATTTTGTCATGAAATTACATATATTTCTTCGAAACTTAACAATATGAAAAGAGGTTATTATTAAAACATGATGCCTTCACAGATACATAATTTATTAGCAACATTTTACATACATTTGTATACAGAAAAATGTAATATACATCTGATGGCTCCTGAGGCCATGACACTTGAGCGTCCTTGGGCACCGAATGGTAACTCGTCCTCCTTTAAAATACCCATTGGAACCCCATTGTCCTTGGCAGATGGTTGGGAAACTCACCTTGAAGGAGAGCTATTTATGTAAATTAATTTCAACGTTGTTTCCCGTAAGTATAATGCAGTTTTGTGTGCTGTAATTGCTGTATCCAATTCTGAAAGTTTTCCTGTTTTGCGTTGTTGTGACAATGCTGTTTAACCACTTTGTGACCGGTTTTCTTTAGAAGATGTATAATGTATTTGCCACAGTGACCGTGGAACTACTAATGCATTTCCTTTGAGGTAATCGGTTTTTTATTTTGACTATTCCCTCACAAATTCTACCATTCGTTCAGTAATTTAGGTATCTTACCAGGTGCGGTAGTACGTTTTATTGAGTACTTGCAGGTTGAATTATTGTTCTAACGTGACTCCCCCCAACGAATATTAACTCCAATAGTAACATTAGTTGATGTTTTTTAAAGCTGAATAGTAGGAATTATCTGAAATCTATAAATACTGTTTTCGCTCTCCTCAAAAATTGATTAATCGGAACATGAAGAATCGTTGATTCACTTATCGTATTTTTTTATTCAGTGACGTCACACCATAAGAAAAAAAATCAAACTTTTGTTTGTCGATTTATCCCAATCAATATTCCGCATACGGTTACTTTGCGTAAAAATAGCTGTAGCGAATATAATTTTGTATGTTTATTCTAGAAATGATCCAAATTGGCTGTTTCGGTCAGTGTTTTCTCTACGCTTCTAAGTCTACATTAGAATTACTTCTGATTAAATACCATTTTGATCTCTATTTATTCATAAAAGATCAGTGAACAGATAATTCAATGTCGTTTGCGTGAGACCATTGAATTCTACTAATATATTCGAATTATTCTCTTGTTCACGCTTCGAAAATGGGTATTGACTCCTGGTGCTTACTGTTCCTTGTAAGTGAACTGATTGCTTGCTGTATGTGCTTATCAAGGAATCTAATACACCTGAAGTTACGGTAAAAATGCGTGACTAATTAAGTTGCTTTTGTTGTGATTAGGCCTACCTCTAGCATTTGTCTGGTTATCAAGTTTATCCTTCCATTAAGATATGCGCACACTGACTTTTTATGATTTGTTTTGTTTATATGATTGAAAATAAATAAATTTTCACCGTTTGTATCCAGCGGTAAATGTTTTTGAAACTTCACGCTGTACAAGTAAGCATATTCTGAATCGAAGTCTCATAAGTTTTTTTTTTTTTTTTTTCTTAAGCATTATAGAATTGAAAATTGTGGTTGATTTTCACTCCAAACCACTTTTTATTCAAGATTTGATATATTGGTCCGATCCCTTCGCTTTCTATTTCTAAATCTTGCCCTTAAAATAAAGCTGGGCTTTGCACGGGTTCGAAAGCTTAAAATCGCTAGAGTATATACTTAAAATTGAGATTAAACTGTTTATTAAAATAAAACTATGAACCTTGTGTGACTTGTTCATGATTTCAGTTTTAAAGTATTTAAAGTTTGAATTTCATAGGAAGGTACTTGTGGTGTAATGGTCTGTTAGGTATGAAAATGTTTAGATTTTCACATGTGTACGTAAATTACAGGAAGTTATTGAAAATATGCACCTGAATTTCATATTTTTCAAAATTAAATTACTTTTCTCATGAAGGGTGAAAGTTCACTATTTAATAGGGAAGTTTTGGTAGTTTGGATAATTTTACTGGGTACAGAATATTATTCTAGATATGCTTTTCGGTGACGCTCCAGGAGTGTTTTTGTCGTATGTAAATAATAGAACAGGTTAGGTTAGGTTTGAAATAATGTATCTGAATTTTCAGTGATTTCTTGTGAAATTCGGTTTATTTTATTACCCCAGAAACTACACCCTTAACGTCATGGTAATTATTCCCAATATTTCAGGTATGTGATTGGTGTTCCTACCGTGACAATGGATAGACACGCGCGAACTTCAAATCCTTTTACGGTATTTTATCATTTAAGTAGTTTAAAATCCTCCCAATGGTCTATTATCGAAGCTGACTAGTGATTACCTACAGAAATTCATCGCAGTCCTCTTTTGTGGGTAGAGATCGGCGCCAACTTCTGATATGAGCTGGCAAATGGAGAGAGTTGGGTAATTTGCTTTCTCGTTGGTTATTATTGAAAACTATAGTAGTATGAATTGATAGTTTCTAGTGAAGGTGGTACTGTATATAAAAAAGTTAGTTTATTTTGGAAAGTTACTTAAGCGTTTCATCACTGGACAGAGACTGTATTTAATGATTTTAGATTTATTTTGGGGGAATCTGATCGTATGTACAAAAGATAAACTACTGTATTTGGGAACAGGAGTATATACTAAATTTTAAGACGGAACAATTATGGAAATTATTCATTGTGGATATGCTTTAAGATTACTTTGATTGTGCGATAATGTATTCTGCATGGAATAATAATCTTAGTTGTATCCTAGACCATTTTTCTAATATGAATTATCTACATGTGGGATTATAGAATGCAATTAAAGTAACATAATTTTAGGCAAGGGTTATTTCTGGGGCACAGATCTCCTCCCCTCAATAGAAATAGAAAATACTTATAAACTAAGTGTATCCTAAAATATCTAACCTAACCTGGAGGAACAAAATTAATAACTTTACTAGCTCGCATTGCTCTGGTGACCCCAGAAACAATTTCAGTCTAAAGGGTGTTTATCGTTAAGTATAGATATTTAGGGATAGAAGTTTTATTGATTTTTTTGCTGATTTTGTGCATTATACAAACTTGCAGATACTTCGGTGTCTCGACCCTGGTCTACCTTTGTCGGGGTGGCAACCACCCCGACAAAGGTGGTCCTTGAATTGTGCTTGGTGGACGTTAGTCTACCAAGCACAAATTCATGGACTCAGTCTAGCAGCTTGGTATTCTTAGAATCCCAATATAACCTTAAATTTTAAAGTAGACCTATGGTCTACCTGTAAATATAGTATTTCAGCATGTAGAAAGCCGCTTGTTTGTGTACATGAAAAAGGTTTATGGTAACTTCTGGATTCTGTAATTTTGTATTTAAAACTTCTAGCATCATGTAGCCTATAGTTCCCCTGTAGATAGGATTTCATGTCTTTTTGGCTGGGTTCTTTAGAATCTAACATAAATTTGCATTGCAGCAGTAAAGTTTAGTATTCATACAAAATTCTAGAAGATTGGATGCTTCCTAATTCTTTAAGTGATGCTTTGAGGTTTACTACACGTGGTTACAGGCTCTAGGAGGTTGATGTTAGGACCAGGCAACCTAAAGTTAGATGTTAGATCAACTTCTACTTAAGCTTTGACTTTTAGCTTGCATTTGAAGATTATAATTAAAGTTTGCAATTAAAGACTTCTTTACAGTACCCAAAGCAGTTTCTTTGAATGGAATGAAGATTTTGTTTTGGCATTGGTTTGAAAGGTTGACTGGAAGCTTTGCCTTTAACCCTTTTTATCAATATTAAGTTTTCATTGGCCTGAGCCTAATTTAGGAAAACGCCGCTTGTTTTCCAATAAAGAAAATAAAATAAAATTCCGCTCATAGTATGTTATTTTGAATCCGGTACTAAAAGTAACTTCTATAAGGTTGATTTTCTGATATTAGATTTGGGTTGGGTTAGAAAATTTAGATTTCGCTTTACTTTTTTCATATCTGATTTTTTATGTATAGTCCTGGTCCACGCTTCTTTTGCAGGACCACTTCTCTGATCAGTGATTCTATGTAACCCGCTTACGTAGCAACGCTGCATAGAAACCAGCCACACTGTGGATTGAGACTACTTGAGCTCATAGTTAAGCAGGTGAAACAAAGTTTGACCTTGCCAATTAAGAGTGGTAGCAGGAACCACTGATCATACATTAGTTCTGGAAAAAGCTTTGACCAGGAGGGTACACTCCTGATCCATAGTCTTTGGCCCACCCTGGTTGGAGTAGAATCTAAGTCCAGGGTTGTTTCAAAAGAATGTATACGGAGAACTTTTTTCAGCGGGCTAGAGGAGGTAGTCCTTTCTGGACCCATTCTCCCCTTCGTCAACGTGGATTGGTGAACATTCCTCCAGAAACTGTTCCTGACTTAGATTCTCCTCCAACCAGGATGGGCCAACAACTATGGATCATGACACTGCATCAAGGTTAATTTAACCATGGGAAGACTTTAAAAATGGATTTAAATGTATAGCCCTCAACTATTGGAGTTATATATTTGATGGTATAAATGCTTTAAATGATTTTGGACAGGTCCTTCTTCCATAGTTGGAAAATCTCTAGCATAAATATTGAAGTAGTCTGATGTTTCAAGCATTACTCTTTAAATATTGGTCCGTTCAAACTTAAAAACCCTACAAATTAGCACTGAAAAAAAAGAGGGCTTGCGCAATGAGCATGAACAGTGTAGTTCAACTACACCAACAACAGTATATGGATGCTTCGATAGTGTTTGTAGATTGACCAGAATGGGGATTATTTGACGGTAAAGTTCAATATAAATACTTCTATCCTTAGGGCCAATTGCTTTTAGCAATTTAGTTGGTTGGTTCGCTCTTTCGTAGTGAGTCTTGAACTGTTTTCCTTATCTGAAGTTTATTTTGAAGATCCATTTTGTTTAACACACTGTCATTAGATCAGATTTTATGAAACTGAAATTATATTATTGTTAAACAATGAAATTCTCGGAGCTAATAGTGTGCTGTTCTTATTAGACTTCTCATTCCTTTAGATTCCTTTGATTGGTGATGATTTATAGATGATAATGGAGCCCAGTTCTGCATTTAACTATGTACTGGTTATATATTCAGTCTTTTCAATAAATCTATCTTCATGGATATTAAAATTAGCAATTGACTTCTAATTTGCATGCTCGCTCCTGGAGCGGCAGCTTTTAACATTGACGGTCAAACAAAGTGCTGCCTCATTTTGAATTTTCTAAGTAGTAGGAACAGGGTAGGCCTAATAGATTCTTTAATATTGAAACGAAACTTCGAACCATCCTTTGAACTAAAAGTTTGTGTCCTCTGGTTTTAAAAATATTTGATCCTTGATCTTTTTTTATTTGTTTAGCCTTAGATGGCGTTCGTTAGATTTGCTACTCGAATATGAGTAATGTTACAAAAGAACGCCAATCCTAGTATTAAAATTAATAATGAATATAGCTAGATAAAATAACTGCGCATTGAAATAATGACATTGTTCGGAACCAACGATAACCCGGGAAAATCAAGGAATCTTTCACCAAAATAGGAAAGTCAAAACATTTATGAATTTATCAAAGCTCATGAACAGATGGCAGTAGGAGAACTCTGAAAACACTGTTCAATAACGTTGCACGAAATTTGTTTGACTGCAAATCATGTGAAGAATTAGATAGATTACCTGGTGAATTTTTAGTACAAAACTTTATAATCAAATCACCTCATGAATTTTTGTTGATTCAGATATCTTCTTGTAATTATGAAAGTTTTAAGTATTTAATGCTGATTATCAGTTTTAACAGTATTTTTGAGCTCTTGAAGTCTTGCTACATATCAATCACGCATTGTAGTACGTAATAGCTTTTTGTGGCCACTGAGAATTTCGGAATAGCAGAAGAGCTTTAGTTTTCCTCTACTAGATAAAATCCAGAAACTCCCTTCCCTTACCTAGTTGAATACTTTGAAGTTTCACGCACCAAATCTCGACTAACATATTTTCTAATTAATTGAACCCTACTTAGGTAAAGTGTGTGCCCTGCTTGAAGCATAAGGAACTTGAACAATCGTAGTTTTGTCGGTCCTGACCTGCTGCAGGACGTTGCTTCCCGTGAATGGATTGGTCTTCGACAAGTTTTTCCCCTCGGCTTACTCTTGGAGGAAATTTATTCCAATGTTAATATTTACGTAGTTTATCATCAAAATAATAATTAAGTTTAATTTTTTTGTACTGCCATAGGATTTAAAGTACTGATCTAAATGTTGATCCAGTGCATATGTATTAAGTTGCACATTTCTAGACTGACATTTGCGCTTGACTGAGTATATTCCATTCCCCATTAAGATTTTTTTTCAGGGAGATCTACATCCCAAAGCAAAGTATAGAATGGGTTTAAGGAATGGCATAATTTGAGTTCTAGTTGGCAAAAAGATATTTACGGAGTCATGTCATAAGTTTTTCTAAAGTGTATTTAAATGTCCGGTTTTGAATGTCCTATATCAAATCTGTCAAAATTTGTGGTGTGAAATCTAGTAATTATAAAAATTAATGTAGGCATGCCCAGAACTGATGAATATTTTTAATACAGGTTCTAATCCTTTGTAGGTTGATTCTCTGAATTTCCAGTGAAGGATCCGAGTAGATCGGTTGTGCTTGGCTTTAAGCCTAAATCCTGTACACACCAAAGTAGATCGGTTAAACACATCTTAAAGTGGAGTAAAGTACTTTAAGAAAAAATAAGTAATGCAGAAAGGTTTATCAATAGGATTTCGCAATAATTGGTGTTGGAGTTTCTGAAACCTTAAAATCTGTCATGACTTAACATTCCAGGGTATGATTAACCTGGTCTATTAAGTCACTGATTATATTTTGAGATTCGCAAAGATCTAAATGAAATCAAAGGGCATCCAGATGTTAACGATGCCTTGAGGAAAAGGATCCAGGTACAAACGCACTATAGAATAGAAAATTAAAGTGAATAGCTTTGAGAGATTTAACAAATTGTGAATCCTGCTTAATTCTAATTGGAATTCAGAATGGAAGGAGGGCATAAATTTAAAATTGTTTTTTTTGTGGAAATAGTGGTTTAGTTCTGGAAAAAAAGTCCCATAATATAAATAACCAAAATCTGAACATCCTGTAGGTTATCTACTGAAGACATTTTAGTCATTTAGTGTTCTGAAAGTTCTAATAACTTCTATATCTTAAGAGATTCGGAGTAAAGGGTTTCAAACGCTCCATATAAGACCTTTGTACATATATTAGTTGGCCGAGCAGCAGCAGTAGAAACTAGAAATAGTGCTGTGAATATTTTTAGTCAAAAACTTTAAAGATAAAGCCCCCGTAGCACTGTAAATTGGGTGCCAAAAATTACTCGCTATTTTTCATTCTTGGAACGGCTTTGATTAGTTTTCAAGGAAAAACCTAAAATGTTGAAGGGAAAACTTACTGTAGTAGATGAATTAACTAAGTCTATATATAGGCTAAGCTTACAAAATGTAGTTGAGGAGTGAAAATTTTCCCCAAAGTGGTGGCTACTCCATTTATCATGCAGTATCATAATCACAACAGCTATTAAACTTGCAATGCAAGTATTCAGAATTTCTGATAAGAAAAGCCAATCTTGAAGACACTTTTCTTGGCTGCTTCTAAACTAGGTAATAGTGATTAACGAGGAAAAAATGTAATAATATTGCAAAGCAAGAATTTTACTAACCTACTAATAAAGTTTCCCCTCAATGGATTTCGACTGCAGAGGGAGTTTCTAAACACATTCCAATTTATAAATGGCTGACGACACTAATGTGAAAGGCTGTTCCAAGGAGGCAACCGAGAAAATTAGTATTACTTACTTCTCGTTTGAGAAATAAAACTTGATATTGCCTATGTAACCATCTCAATTTTACCAAATTAGTTTGTTTGATATGGTTTCCTGAAACATTTTAAAGTTTATAATTCTAAATAGTTTTAATTCGAAATCATTGTCCACACAAGGAAGCCATACTACTTCGCAGTTGCTTAACAGAAAATACCATCCCTTACTAGTTTGTGTTGGAGGGACGTGGTTCGGATTCCTCGATAAACTGTAGGTCCAACTAAGTGCTGAATAACCTAGGTTCCAGTGCAAAAACCAACTAGTTTGCTATCGCCACCTATTTTCCTTGCATATCATAAACCTAGAGTCCTGGATGTTTGTGTTCGTTAATGATCACGGTTTTCGTAACTTGACTAGGGTCTGACTTTCAGCATGAAGTCACTAGATAGTTCTTTGTCCTTGGGTATTTCTAAGAAAATTGAGTGACCTTCCCTGCCCCTGCTCTATTGTTAAACTTGTTCATGTTCACACATGTTTAGTAAATCGTGAAACACTAAGTTGGATCTGCAATGAATTCAGCTTTTACAATAAATGTTTCATTGAATAGATGTGTAAGCAAACTGCCGGTGTGCTTCTGATTTAAGTTTGATGATTATAAGGCAGATTTAATTTTAAAATCTGTGGCCTGTTAAAACAAAATGCTTCCTCCTATATGCCATGCGCCGGGCTTTGGCCAAAAAATTGTACATTGATGAATTTCTTCCCAAAACAAAACTCAATCCTGTAGAAAACTACTTTTCCTGCTGACTAAAAGCTTGCGAGTTGAACAGTATAACTTCAAATACAGTGCCGGACTTCAACTGATATTTTATAATTCAAGCCAATAAATTAGAAGTTCAGAGCAAATTGTTCTACGTATGTTTACGTCCTAGTGCTTAGCTTCGCATACATACTTGGTAGTACACCCTTCAGTACAGCCAGTCACGCTGAAGTTGAGAATAGTCGGATGGAGATCTCTAGATATTCCTCTGAGAAAAGAGTACAGTTTAATACTAAGAGGGGTCACCAGAGGTCTCCATCTGTCAGAATTCGTTGAATGTGTGGCAGACTCTACGTTCTAGTCTAAAGTGTCAATGATTTTAATTTTGAAGTAATTATGGTAGCCAAGCTACAAGCCCCACTGGAAAAGCCAAATGCGAAGACCCTAACCAAGACATGAAAGCTAACAAACCTGGTGACCATTATCGAACATACTTCTACACAAACCTCCAGGTTCATGCCATGAAAGAAGAACAGATGGCGCTGACAAAAATGGTTGGCTAAACGGTTTGTTAAGTGGCTTCAGGCTATAGTATTGCTTCCTTTTGTAAACTATATTATTATGAGATAGATTTCAAGAGTTTGGAAACATTTATATTAAAGTACATATAGGAATAATTAGGTGAAAATACAAATTTCAATTTGAAATACAAATTACACTACGATTAAAGGGAGTAATACGTCAATTTCACATCCTAGGAGGCGGTTTTAGTGTTTAAATTCAGTATCGTCAGTCATTTGTAAGCTGGAATCCGGTTTGAAGCGTCAGACTCGGCAGTCGAAACAAACTGTTATTAAGGGGGG
>SKFP01154869.1:0-11735 GCA_005815305.1 Pandalus platyceros | reverse complement strand
CCCCCCCCCACGAAATACAAGGCGCTATATGCCTATGCAGGTGCCCTCGCAGGAAAAGTGATGTTTAATAACAACACGACATCAGCCGCAATACCAATCCTAAACTCAAGCCCTTCTGAACTATGACTCGAACCAACATACTGCGGCACCATTGTACCTGTGGACGTTATAGAAGACGAGACCACAAACAAGATGGAATCAACATGTCGGGTTACAAAAGCTACAGGAAGAGAAATAACTCTACTTGAAATGCCAGACACATTGGAAGAAAAGCAGTTAGGCGAAAAATATGATGGAGATATCTTCGCACAATTCGACGGGGACATCGTGGGAATGCACCTGATGTCACATGGAATCAACACTGGAACACAAGAACCAATTAAACAACCCACAAGACGACAGCCACCACAGCTAAGGCAAGCAGCAGAAGAGATCATAACGAATCTTCTAGACAAAGATTTCATCCAACACTCAAATTCACCATGGAGCAGCCCAGTGGTACTAGTGAGAAAGAAGGACGGCAACCTAAGATTCTGCGTCGACTACAGACAACTAAACGCCTCAACGCTAAAAGATGCTTACAATATATCTCTCATAGATGAGAGCCTAGAAGCCATGCAAGGCGCCAAACACTTCAGTTCCTGCGATCTACAAAGCAGCTACTGGCAGGTCCCAATGAACGAAAGAGATATTCCAAAAACAGCTTTCTCAACTAGTATGGGCCTCTTCAAATGGAAAGTGCTCCCATTCGGCTTATGTAGTGCACCAGCAACATTCATGCACCTAATGGAAGCAATACTAGGAGGTCTACAATGGTAGACATGTCTCGTCTACCTAGACGACATACTAGTCTTCGGAAAGACATGGCGAAGAATACCTAACGAGACTAGAATCAGTCTTCGACCGGCTAAGGAAGGCAGGACTAAAACTAAAACCTTCAAAATGTCATCTAGAAAGAACAAAAGTTGACTTCCTAGGCTTTGTGGTCTCAGCAGATGGACTACAACCCAACCCAGAAAAGGTAGCAGCAATAAAGGAGATGCCACAACCAACGAGCCAGAAGGAAGTCAGGAGCTTCCTAGGACTAGCAAGTTACTACATAAAATTCATAAAAGGTTTGCCATTATAGCAAGCCCACTACACGCCCTAACAAGCATCAAAGCAACATTTAAGTGGGACAGTCACTGACAAGAAGCATTCGAGTCCCTCAAGGAGAAGCTAGCAAATATGGTAATACTAAACTTCCCAGACTTCAAAGAACCTTTTAGGTTCTACACCGACGCATCAAAAGAAGGAATGGGTGCAGTGTTAGCACAAATGTTCAAAGGTCGGGAGAGACCAGTATGCTTCGCGTCAAGAACTTTTTCTGGACCTGAGAAAAATTACGAGGTGACGAAGCAGGAACTTCCAGCAATTGTATGGGCAGTAAGAAAATTCAAGCACTACTAGTACCTACCATTCGAAGTCTACATGGATCATAGAGCTCTGTCATTCCTGGATAAACTAAAGACAGAAAACTCACAAGTAGCACGATTGGCACAAGCACTATCTGCATACCCATGTAAAATAAGATACAGACCAGGTATACATATGGGCCATGCAGACGGACTGTCAAGACTGCCAATAAAACCAAACAAGGACGATGAAGAGGAACCAGGAGAACACACAGCACTATGTAGACAGATAAGACCAGTGCTCTCACTTCAAGACCTGCCTCAGATGAAACTTCTAGTAGAACAACTAAGAGCAGGAGAACCAATTCCAAAGGAATTAAAAGCTTTGAACAGAGGACCAACAAACGGACGACCACATTGGTACCTACAAAATGGATTAGTCTGGATCGAATCAAGTGTCTACCTACAAAAGGAAGATGCTAAATGTGTTTTAAGAAGGATACACGAGCACCCTGCAGTCGGCGGCCATATGGGTGTACCAAGACTATTACAGTTATACAGAGAAGGGTATGTAATGGAATGTGATTACTCCCTAACAAAAGAAGCAGTCAAGTTATGCTTGACATGTCAAGTGCAGAATGACTACAGAAGGGCACCCAAGGTGCTAACTCACCCACTACAACCAAGACACCCGTTCCACATCGTTTCCCTGGACTTTGCAGGACCATACCAGCGAACAGCCAGACAAAACCAATACATTTTAGTTATCTTGGACTTATTCACAAGATACCTACTGGCAATACCAACAAGAGACCAGAAGGCGAAAACAGTAGCATTCATCCTAAAAACAAGAATGTTTACAACCTTCCAGCTTCCAGAAGTAATCCTAGCGGACCAAGGACCACAATTCGAAGGTCAACTAATGAAGTCTCTCTGTAAACAATTCGGGGGAGAAAGGAGAAGAACGACAGCGTACCACCCTCAGACGAATGGATGTAATGAGCGATCACACAGAACAATCCTGAACTATTTAAGATGCTGCATGGGTAACGAGAAGACATGGGACTTGATGCTGCCATTCGCAGGAATGGTTTACAACCATACTATCAACGCAGCTACCCACTGCACTCCACACAGTTTACTCTTCACATGGATAAGAAAACCAGGTACTATTCTATTTCCTCAAGAAAACTGCACGTATACATCAGTCAAGCAAAACCATACAATTATAAAGCAGCATGAAGAAGCAAATGAAAGAGCATTAGAAAGAGTACCAAACCCAAAGAGATACACACCAGGAAACTTTGTATGGATGAAAAACACACCTGCTATTTGTGAAAACCCGAAGCTCAGAGCAAAATGGACAGGACCATATGAAGTGATACAGCATAACGAAAAAGAAGTGGTCAAAATAAAAAAGAAAGGAGCCCCTTATAACATAAATGCAATAAGAACTAAATTGTGTCATTTCCCACCACCATAACTATGATGTTATATTTTGTATTTTTGTACACAACTTTAATTACAATACATATTAAGCAATTCATGCCTTAGTACTTCATTTTTTGATACCAAATAAACTGTCCCTTGCCTCCTTATAATTTCTCCTCATTTTTTATGCAAAATAATGTTAGTTTAAGGTGATCAAACAAAAGGAAAACATGAACTAGAAACTAGGTAAAAATGGCAACTCGATAAGAAAAAAAAAAATATATATATACTAATACCGTTCCCAAAGGGTAAAAATTCCCAGAAAGAATTACTTGAAAACTAGTGAAAGAATGCAATCAAATATGAATTTTTTTTATCATAACTAGTGGAGTAACTAAGACATACAGTCACAAATCATAAAGGGATATAGAATTCTTCAAAGTACGGAGTCTTCTCCCTTTTAAAGAAAAAAAAGCTGAAAAAAGAGGTATATGGCGACTATCAATCAGACACCTCAGCAATGACCAGGTCAGGCATACCCTGACCTGATAAGACCCGATCAGTTGAGTTGAAGTTGTAGTAATGACACCAATACCTACGAGAGACATGCTAAAGAGTAGCATCGAAATGCTTTTCAGATGGATAACTCTGTGCGCATTAGACCACAGTATTGACTTACTATTTGGCCCTATGCTGCTAAAGAGGAATACAGTTCTCTCTAAATAGGATTTAAAGCGTTGGTCAGATGATCATGGATCACTAACAATAATTATACACCCTCGCGCGGTACAACCCGATAGTGAATTAGATTGTAGACAAGCTCTCAAACACTTGAACTCCATTGACAAGTTAGGACTGTTAACTAAGCAATACTCAATATATTGTAGTAACACATTGAACAAACTTTTTGACAGTGAGAATCAGAAAATGAGCGCCATCGTGACAGTGCCGGAATCTTTGGAGGAAGTCGTAACGAAGAGTGTGACAGTCTTCTACATAGAACCTATCGCGCTAAAAAATGTAGAACTGCCAATGATCGGCCCATTAAGCATTAAAGGTTCAGAAATGATGGCCAGATATGTAAAACAGACAGTCGAGAGTGCGAAGTCAAAGTCAAATATATACCCAAGTTATATAAGCTATAGTTACGTGATGAAGGCTAACCCAATGCTGACTATACACAGAGAAAAAAAGCAATTGACTCCCACCAACAGAACAGAAACGAAGTGAAAGGAAAAAGAAAAAGACACCTACAACAGGATACAATGCAATAAAGAAAAGGAGACTGGAAACAGACTTTCAACCCCATGCTTCTACATCAAGTTAATTATAACATTGATGAGGTCATCAATTAAAATGATATAATGGAGGGTTTGAAGAGAAGGATATCGAGTTTTGCTCGAAATAAAGTAAGAAAGGTAGTTAATGAAATAGACTAACGAAATCCTAAAAATGCCAGTTGACCCTCGCCAACTAAATGATCCCAGGCTTTCCATCAGAAGTACGGATCCGAAGAAAACGTGGCACCAACATAAGCAATACACAAAACTATATCTTTACATTTTTTATAATATAGAACATCCACAAGACTTACCAGAATAGACTCGACAAAAACACCCGGAGTATAACAATATAACAAACATTTATTAAGGAAGTTATAACCATGGGACGTCATGTCAGGAAAAGACGCAACACACAATTACAGAAATTCCAAATCAAACTTGTCAGTAATTTTAAACCGGTTCCAGGCTCATAAAAATCCACAGAATAAAATCGATCGAAGTACCCGAAGTCGATAAATAGATATTAAAGAAAGTTACATTGACGTAATGACAGAATTTCAAACACAAGTTTACGACATTTTGAGATCAGTTTCGAAACTGTAAAAATCGGCCGAACCAAATTAACCTCTCTAAAGAAAAGACTGGGACAAATATTTAAGAAGTTAAGATGGAAAACATAGGTTTGCAAAAGTATTCTCAAGTTTCGTTTGGACCAAAATGCTCCTTTTAAGATGCCTGATTCTTTCTGTTAAGTAAGAGCAGAAGACATCTGCTTCTGAGAAGAGATAGCATAAACTAAGACATTACATAATATCTTTTCCCAGTGTTTTTCACATCACCCATTACATAAACGATCGAGGGAATAAGTTCCCGTAAACAACATTTGCTATTGGTGAATAACAAAGAAGTTAGCAAACCTTGGTTCAGTGGAAATACTCATTTACAAGTATTCTTGATATAGAAATACACGTAAAAATATACGCAACCATTTACACTAAACGAAATAAGCTGTCCAATATTTCCCCCACGGAGTTAAGGAATTTTCTCCCACCAGTTGCAACACTACAAGGAAATTACCAACACGCCCATGTTCAGAAGAACATTGTAAGGCACTTTTGTCTCCACCAACTTTTACGAGAAACGCCTTATAAGAAAGACATGTGACATATATGACATTACCCATTAAGACCACTAACACCTAACTGGTCATGGCAACTCACTAAACACATTTCTTCCCCATACATTTCGCTGTAGAATGGATAACAACGAAGTCGAGAAAGACATTCTTGCCCCTGCAAAAAATACCTGAAAATTAATAGATAAAACATGATCATCAGGACATAACCAACTATTCCCTTCCAAAAAGAGTAAAATCCAACATCATTAAGAGGAGGGAGTGAAAACTAATTTTGTTACAATCACAAATTACCTAGTACTCTGCAGAAAAATCAAACTCAATTTTTCCCATCCTCAAATCCTAATGAAATATTTTTTATAACAAAGATACAACTGGAGTTCGAGAAGAAAAGACGCGGCAGCAGCGAATGTGTTTTGCCCCACGGCTACTGACGCCTTCCCCAACGATCCCCGCCAATAATTCCCCAGTGAATCCCCATGCCGGGGAAAGGCCAAGAATCCCGTTGTTTTTGAACGACTGTATAGATGTCTGGTATCCACAGATTCAGCGAGACAAGAGAAAAACAAGTTCTCTCTATACGCAAAGCGATTGCACGGCTGTGCAACCTACATTAGACATTTTCCTTCACCCAACACACTTCATCACCAAGAAGGAAGTTACATCAAACAACAAGCCAATAGCAACAGTAACAAGTAGGTCAACTCAGGTGGCCTGAGGGACATACATACCCATCTCGAGAGACTCCAAGCATGCTAACAATAGACACCCAAGGGACTTAAGTCAATCTTAGTACCTCTTGTATTTACTAACACATCCGAGCATCATTGACTCTCCCAACAAAGGATGAGACCTACAAAGGATGAAAACAACGAAGGGATGAACACCCTATTATTGCAACTTGCAGCTTGCTAAACAAGGAAGACTAGGCCACCATGTTTCTCTTACTTGGAAGAGAAAGGGGAGGTACCCACTCTCATTAACATAAAATTACCTGCCTTCCCTGTGAGCTGCTCCTGTGAGGCGGCCAACTCCGCCTTAGAGGGGTCGAGGTCGGTTTACTAATTGACCTGACCTTTCTTCAAATCCAAATATATGTAACATTGCCAGGAACTCATTTTTGAGATGGGTTGGGTTTAGACAGTTCAGCAAACTCCCGGCACCCTCAGGATTACAACAGTCTTCGTCTCATCTCTGAGACTGTAGGCAAACTTCAATACCAATGTTGCTAATTCAACCCTTTATCAAGAGGTTGCCGCTTCCCCATCATTCTTATAATTTCTCTCCCCAGTTCCCCATTTCGAGAGACTATGGTTTCACAAGCTGAAAAGTCAACAGGGTGACAGCTCAAGCACAACCCATCATCTGGAAGATTAGGGAAATGGAGAGAGAACCTCCGCTTCTTGGAAGAAGAAGTCGGGAGGTCAACACAGCTGCAGAACGTCAAAAACAGAATCACCAT
This sequence comes from Pandalus platyceros, assembly GCA_005815305.1. Taxonomy (NCBI): domain Eukaryota; kingdom Metazoa; phylum Arthropoda; class Malacostraca; order Decapoda; family Pandalidae; genus Pandalus; species Pandalus platyceros. The sequence goes on along the minus strand of SKFP01154869.1, from coordinate 5,030 downwards.
CTTGTTTAACACGTGATCTCTCTTTTTACAGGATGACCTTGGGCCAAGGAGGACACACCCATTTTCACAGGCCTACACCAATGAGAAGTCTGGTCAAAGAATTCTGACCAATGGAGGCGCCGATTTGCCAATAATCGCCTTGCCAAGCAGGGGGCCACTGACCCCTCCTCAGGTCGTTGCAACAAGTGACACCGAGTGATGCACACTACAGCCAACCGACTGTAACACCCCGGACGCCCCAATAACTACCACACCGTGGAAAAACACCAAAACTCCCAAGGCTAACCAATAGAAGCACATCGGAGGACGAGGTCGACAGGGTGGCACTCACTCCATGGGGGAGGTCCAGTTCAGCAACGTCACCAAAACGCCTTGGGGCACATTCGGGCATATAAAAGGCCATAGGACAGTAAGACATATCAGTGTGAAGCAGAGAAGCAGTTGAAAGCAGCAGTCCAAACCCAATACTACGACTATTGTTGGCCGAGCCCTTCAAACTCTAAACCACCGGTGTCCCTGGCTCCGTCACCCATTGCTGATTCCTCCTCCTGACATGGGTGTGACCCTTACATCACCCTTGCTATAGTTCTCCCTCTTAACGAGTAACCTCGCAACAGCCAACCTCCACTGTACTCCACCTCTCCACTTCGCCCGTCAGAGTTTTGGTTTATCTTTTCACGGTGAGTTATTTATGTTTGTAAAAACTTTGTCTCCTACGTGTTCAACCTACGTGCAATGCCGTGCCTTCCAGGATCATGCAGAACTTGTATTTGCTGACCAGGACCTGGAGCGTGTGCACTTGCCATATTTATAGAGCATGAAAACAGTGTAGATTTGTATCTGCGCCTGCTGAATCTCTTTAGACAAGTGTGTGACTGAATGAATGGAACTTATAGGCATATTATTGATTTCTGTCCTAATTGCTGCATAGCTGTTCAGTTCAGAGTATTGTTCAATTTGCTGTGTAGGATTCATGATAGAGCCGAAGAAGATTGGAGGCTAGATGATTATGATAGCTGCTGTTTAATTTGTCAAATGCGTTGTATGTATGACTTGTTGTAGGATTTATTACAAGACGTAAATCAGAAGAATTTGGGTATCTTTGGGTCACCAGAGCTCAGTTAGCGCTGATGATTCTTTGATACGTTAGGATATCCATGTCAGACTAGAATTCCTTAAAGACATCCTGTTTTTTTGTGTAATGTTGTTAGTTGTGAATTTCCATAAATCTTTCCTTGTCATTTCCGTAAAACTGTTGTGCTCTTAGTGAAATGTTGTTCCATTTCTAGTTTAAAGAAACTTTTGTATGAATGGTTGTGATAAGATTCAAGAATGAAAAGTTATTCACATTAACGTAAAATCCTGAATGACATGTCTCGGATATAATTGGGTCATGAAATGTTTTATATTCTCGTTAACGTAACTTTTGTATGAACGGTTGTGATAAGATTCAAGTATGAAAAAGTTATTAGCATTAATGTAAAATCCTGAATGAAATGTTTCTGACATAATTGGTTCATGAAATGTTATATATTCTCGTTAAAGTAACTTTTGGATGAACTGTTGTGATAAGATTCAAGTATGAAAAGTTATTCACATTTATGTAAAATCCTGAATGAAATGTCTCTGATATAATTGGTTCATGAAATGTTTCATATTCTCGTTAAGGTAACTTTTGTATGAACGGTTGTGATAAGATTCAAGTATGAAAAAGTTATTCGCATTAATGTAAAATCCTGAATGAAATGTCTCTGACATAATTGGTTCATGAAATGTTTTATATTCTCGTTAAAGTAACTTTTAACGGTTGTGATAAGATTCACGTATAAAAAAGTTATTCGCATTAATGTATAATCCTGAATGAAATGTCTCTGACATAATTGGTTCATGAAATTTTTTATATTCTCGTTAACGTAACCTCCAGTATGAAAGATCGTGATAAGTTCAAAGTATGATAGGCTAGCATAGAACTATCAATGTAACGTGTCTGATACATGTGGTGCATGAAAAGGATCTCATCTCGTTCTCAAAGTAACATAAGTATGTAAGTTTTGGGATAAATTTGAATCCACAGAATGTTTGCTGTTACTGGTAAAATAATGGATCTATAACTGTCATGTGTAAAGACTAAATTATGAGGCCAGAGTCACCATCACGCTCGGCCCTTCCTCAGGCCGCAGTATGGCTGATTAATTGTGCATCTACCTTATAAATAATCTTAGTCTGAGTTTTTTTTGATAGACCAATTTTAACCTTTGAATTGTAAGCCCAGGAAAAAAGTGATTGTTAAGCTCGCCCTGCAAGAAGTGTAAAATGTATATGTTTGGGTTCCTTGGAGTAATAACCATTGGAGTTATAATAAAACGATTGAACTTGAGAGGATCCTAAATGATGAGAATCCCACTGAAATATCCAAAAATGAATATACTCTTTTTTATCCCTGTAACATAACCAATAATTAACTTGGGAACCTGGGCTGTGAGGAAGGAGTGATCCAGTCACACATCCAGACCATAATCCACACTCTGTACAGTAATTCCTTGAAAATATTTGTGTAAAATACAGACTATCTCTATAGTGAGAAAACACCACATTTATGAACTCCAAATTCAGCATCTGTAAAGTAAGATCTATCAAATCAAGAGTTTGTGGTAAGAATTCTCTGTCTCGTGAGTTAGAACCTCTGTAATTTTGTACATGAAACATTACTCTCACCCAAAAGAATTACATGGCCAAAAACGACAGACCAGAAATCAGAATATCCTCCTCGAGAGTAGAATATGAAAGCAATAGTTAAAGAACCTGCGGGGAGGGGACTTGCCTCCGCCGATTAACGATCCCAGTTGCCCGTTAGCGGAATCCGAGTAAATCGTCAGTCCCAGACGAGTCCTGTTAAGAACGGAGAAACCTCTCTGTTTGTAACTGTCTACCATTATTCTTTCTCTTCTCTGTAAGCCACCCTTGGGCATATGTCACCAACCAGGATTGTCTTTCTGTTAGGAAGTAAGTCAGGATTAGTATTACTTGCCAGCACCTAGAGTCAATAATACGGTTTCTGTGGTGACAGCCGACGTTGAACTCGTCAAAAACAATCTCTACCATTCGGGGATTTTCTGGATAATCAAGTTAGGAAAGTTCTCTCACGGGAGGGATATCTTCAAGCCGGTGGGAGGCTCGAGATTTCTTCCCCCAGACCGCAGTTATCGGCCTGGACCCTAGCTGCTGAGCCTTGTATATATCACAGTAAGACTCGGTTTGCAGACCGAAGAATTAGAAGTCAACAGAGGTCGCAAATGATAGGCCGGTGGATGCTGAAGGTCGAGAGAGAGGAGGCCGCATCCAGGGAAACCATTTGGTCTATGGTGCCAAGAAACCATTAGATACATCTAACATGTGCCTTGGGAAACCCTTTGCAGAAATGGATAAAATACACTTGTATTCATGCATGAGAGAGGAGGGGTTCCGGTATCACTTGTCCACATTTCATGAGGTAAAGTTTGATCATATGCCATGTATCTTTTTGTACACTGTCTTTCTCACTATGACAATAGACAAAAATTAGTTGTTAGGATATATTATAAGCCTTATCAGTACTAACTGAACTAATCTCTGTTTCGCCTTATAGATGTAAGCGTCCTGGAACAAATAATGTCTCAAAACACTCTCTCGGAAATCCACAAGATTGGAGCCCAAATATGAGTGAAGAAAAGTAGAGTAACATCTTGGTCTCTATGAACTAGCAAGACAGAACAATTAGAAGAACAACCTAGCATCAACATAAATTTCATGGGATGCCACTCCCGATCACATATAAAAAGGACGACAAATTGTCGCTCTCTCAAGCAGAAATATTTGTACCCTTTTGTACGAAAACCACTAGTCATTCAACTGGGATTTGAACCTTTATGCTGTATTGAGATGAGTCCAGAATTATAGAATAGTTATCTTTTTCCTGTAGCAATCTAGACAATAACAAGTGTGCATGAGGAGGGTAGAAGGGCCCGAATCAGAGTATTCATTCACATTCCCCATTCTTGAATGTTTGTCCAAGAATTAAGTAGTAGTGCCAGCGAAAGGTCCAAGGGTGGATTCGTTGTGCTGTTGACGTTGAAATCTCCAAGTACGAGATCAATTCCAATTGTATTGAGAAGAGGACTAATAATTAACTTAAAAAATTGTTCAGATAAAAATATTACCAATGATGTACTAGCAGCTGATGTATGAGGTACAATGAAAATACTCCGTTTAACCCTTATATGAACCATTTTATTATGATCGTTCATTTGAACATATAGTAATAAAATACATCTTTTAGAATGTTCCAAAGAATTTCTGTCTTCTCTCTTTTACCGAAATATACTCATCTGCGATAGCTGCTATATCGATAGAACTGGTCCTATCTGTATGAGTGTGTAAAAGAACTAGAATGTTTAATCTGGTCTGTGTCATTATAGCCCTTAGGTATGTCTTAAGCCTACGCAATGATGAAAAAGAGTGCTCCGCAGTTGCAGTTGTAACTGGTATGGTTAAGAATATTCGTATGAGCCTTACAACTTCTGAGAACATATTTTTCCCTAAAGATGACTTGTTAATAATCAGAGAAAAGAAAATAATGTGGAAGAACACAACTAATGAAGAAAAATAAAAGAACATATTCAAAAACTCTTTAGTTTTAATTAAATAGCTTTACCCTTTACCTATCCCTTAGTTCACCTACATTATTAAACGTTTTAGTTTCATTGCCCATGTGCAGTAGTTTTAGTTTTGCTAGTTATGGTATCCAGGCTACTGATAAAAAGGCAAAGGCCATAATTAAAAGAGAAGACATAATTATGATATAGATTAAGATAAACCGTCTTGAGCCTGTTCACATGTGCTGACTTGTTTCTGGCTAACAGATGAGAGAAGAGTATGGGGGAGGAAGCGGTTGTATGACATGGTCGGGTGGGGGTGGTTGACCGCCTCCCCATAACCTACTCTAACCTGTCATCAAAAAACGACCCCGCACTTGTTCGCAGGCCCAAGATGGT
>ML620864.1:347-14058 GCA_005815305.1 Pandalus platyceros | reverse complement strand
CTTTTATTCTTCCATGTTTGGAGAACTGCTCTCCAGTTTGGTTATCAGCAGCTGATTCACATCTTAAATTGTTGAATAGGAAATTTCGTGCTATCAAGTTTCTTATTCCCAATCTTGGCACTGATCTTCGGCATCGACGCTCTATAAGCTCACTGTGTATGCCTTTTAAAATGTATCATAATCCGAAGCATCCTTCGCATTCTTATTTACCTGATTTGTACCGCCCAGCACACATCACCAGAAATGCAGTGAATGCCAACAGCCATGCATTTTCCTTTGTAAGGTATAATACAGTCCAATTTTCTAGAAGTTTTATTCCAGCTATCACCAGATTATGGAATGGTCTTTCTATTCATATAGTAGAATCAGCAGAGCTCCAAAAATCAAACGAAGACCAATTTGTTTTTATTAAGTAAACGTTAGACACTTTACATATATTTATGAGCTACGTTTGCCCTGCAAATTTTTTTTCTTTAGTGGTGGGTGGGGGGGGGGGGGGGGGGGGGAGGGCAGAGCAAGTCCTTCGTATTTATTTGGGTGTTTATTTATTTTTAGTTTTTAGTTTATTTTTCCTCGCCAGTTACTTCCCCTTCTGGAGCTTCCTTCGTGTTTGTAGTCTTTTGGCTTTTCCAGTGGGGCTTGTGGCTTGGTTACCATAATGATAATAATAATAATAATGTAGCTTTACAAGCTAGTACCTTCCCCTACTCCTATCCTCACAAATTCTAAATGGGAAACTGCATGGGTTATGTATGAAAGTGATGTGGAATAGATGAAGATTATTCCTTTGAAACACTAATAAAACTGCTGGTAGTCTGTATTTCAATATCCTACACAATATCCTATTCTTATCCAAAGAAGAAATTAGGTTTTTTGCACAAAGAAAAACCGTACTTATTAAGAATTATTGGAATTACTAGTTTCTAGTCAGTTATCATAATTACAGGTCATCTCAGTGGCTTTTGGTTAGAGAGGGGAAAGAAGGGAGTGAGGGAAAGGCGAAGGAGGAGAAAGGGGAGGGAGGAGAAATGGGAAGGGGAGTGGTGAGGAAGGTGAATGGGGGAAGGGGAAGGTGAAGGGTAGTGGGGGGAGGGGAGGGGTACAGGTGTAACCACAGATTTAAGTACAGGAAAATGGAGGAAAATTCTTGCTTTACGGTCTAATTTCATTCGGTCAAACGAAGGATTTCATAATTTTACCTTTGGTTTAACTTGGCAAAACTTTCTTCAGGATATATAGCAAAGTGTAGGGATATCAAGGCTGTTTATAGGAAGATATATGTTTAAATCCTATTCTTAATCTAGAAATATTCCCTTCAAGTAAGTTTCTTAACAGTAATATATTTTGCAAATTCTAAACAGTTTTACAAAAACTTCGAATCATACAGTTCCGACGATTTTATTCAAACTAAATGTGTGGTACTAGGTCTTAGAATGCTGCCAAGATGGTTTCTTAATAGGAATCATCATAGGTTTAGTTTCCTTTTTGGGGAGTTTCAAAGATCCCTGATAATGGGTAGACAAAAACTGCTTTAGTTGAATTTCCATTTGGAGTCACTTCATTAATTCCAATCAAACATTTTTACCTTTGTTCTAGATAATGAGTAAATAACGAAGGAGAATTAAACTTATTTTACCAAGTAAACTTTAATATGTTGTCAGATTAAACTTGTGTTGTTTTTAGAAGCACAGGGTTAGAACACAGGGTTAGAACACAGGGTTAGAAAACAGGCAACGCATTAGTGAAACTAAAAAAAGTGCCTAATCATGACAAATTTACCCGGTTTTAAACTATGTAGTATCGGTTACATTGTAGAGAAGCAGGATACAGAAAATGTTTAAACCGTCAGCATTTATAAAATTCATAGGATTATCTAAAACAGTGTAAACGTGGTTAATGTGGTAAAGATACGCGAAATAGCTTAACTACATAAGTTACTCATACTTTGCTATTTTAATGTAATTTACTATAATTACCAATACATTATTATTCAACTGGTAGTTAAAGTTCAGAAAACTTAGGGAATCCTAATTTTACAAAGTATTTTTATTAAAGAACTTAACATGAAATTCTGACCAGGGGCCAAGTGCTGGGACCTACATAGGACATTCAGCATCATGACAAAAACATCAATAAAGGAGTGATTCATTCAAGATTAAAACTGTATACTACAAGTTAAAAAGAAATTGGCATTCATACATACATTCGAACTATGCATACAATAATATGAAAGTCAGTCATACATAATACATGGCATGAAAATATGGAGCAGTCCACCCAAATGTATTTTTAGGAGGCAAATCTGCCCAAATCTGGCTCGGGCCAGTAGAAGAGAAAAATGTGAACAAACGACCGATACAAATTAAAACTGGTTGTTACGGCAAGAAATCAGGAAAAGTCAGCAAGAAAATAATTTAGCCGGTCGGAAGATTGTGAAAAACCACTTGACCTCAGAGGAAAATTTTAACGAGTCCAGAAACGACCAGGTAAAAAGAAATTCAAAGTCTGATTTGCAGGAAAAGAAGAAAACCAGTGTGATCATTTGCTGCTCTAGAGTAGACCATTCTCTCAGAGTATCGAATGAAGCTGTGACTTGACGTGAGCAAATAAGATAATTTCACTTCTGCAACTAAATCTACGATAAAACAAACCCTTTGGATTGAAACTGCAGCTAAACCCCAACTAAGATGGACACTTCCTTGTCACTGTAGATCAGAGATGATAGAGTCTAAAGCCCAGGATGTGGATTCATAAACACTGCTTCGATCAGGACTTCCTAAGGACATCTGCACAGACATCCAATATAATCCTGCCAAATTCAGGTACTTTGGGAATGATGGTGCTTGCAGATATATACTAGTGTGCACATTATCTGGATTTTCCAGCTTCTTCTTGCAGTGATGTTGATCCATCCTTCAGGAAACTAGTTCTTTTTTTAAGTGTCGTTTGCCCATGTCCTCATTATCCTGTTCAAAGGAAACTAATATAGATTACTTTGAAAGTTAAAATCCAATTCCTATTATTGCTATTTACAAAATGATCAACGTTTGACTCCTATTGGACACATTATCTTAAGTGTAACTGAGAACTCGGTTTGGTTTGTATGATTTATGCACTGAATGGGGGGGGGGGGGGACCTAGAGGTCATTCAGCACTTAGGTGGACCTACAGTTTAACGTGGAATCCGAACCACGTCCCTCCAAAGTAGCCTAGCCAGAAATACTCTAGACGGCGATTGAACTCGAGTCACCCCGAATACAAACTCAACACCTTACCGCTAGACCACCCTGATGAGCACGAAGAATTGGGTACCAATTTTGTATAAAAAAGTGATTTTATTAAGTAAATACTAACAATTTTGTTCTGTGGTTACACTGACCTTCACTATCAACCAAACACTATGGATTCTCGTAACCGAGAATGAAATCTAGGCCTACCTTAAGATAAAAGTTTAACCTCAAAACAGTTTATAGTGATGCTACAATCTCTTAATCCTATGCAAACAATTGCTAATCTATGCAAACAATCTCTTAATCCTATGCAAACAATCTCTTAATCCTATGCAATCAATCTCTTAATCCTATGCAAACAATCTCTTAATCATATTTAAACAATCTCTTAATCCTATGCAAACAATCTCTTAATCCTATGCAAACAATCTTAATCATATGCAAACAATCTTATTCCTATACAAACAATCTTAATTATATGCAAACAATCTTAATCATATGCAAACAATCTTAATCATATGCAAACAATCTTATTCCCATGCAAACAATATTATTCCTTAGCAAACAATCTTAATCCTATGCAAACAATTTTAATCCTATGCAAACAATCTTAATCCTATTTAAACATTCATATAAAAAGGTAATCCTATGCAAACAATCTTAATCCTATGCAAACAATCTTAATCATATGCAAACAATCTTATTCCTATGCAAACAATATTATCCCTTAGCAAACAATCTTAATCCTATGCAAACAATCTTAATCCTATGCAAACAATATTAATCCTATTTAAGCATTCATATAAAAAGGTAATCCTATGCAAACAATCTTAATCCTATTTACGCATTCATATAAAAAGGTAATCCTATGCAAACAATCTTAATCCTATGCAAACAATCTTAATCCTATTTAAGCATTCATATAAAAAGGTAATCCTATGCAAACAATCTTAATCCTATTTAAGCATTCATATAAAAAGGTGACATAGAAATAATCAGATTAAACAGATTCGCTATGGAAGACAAAGGCTCTTTCCTCGGTTCAATTGACTGTGTTAGAGGTTACTCATGAAGACTGAGGACAGCAAAGAAGGATAAATGTAGAAAAACTACAGCAAAAGTTAAAGGATCAGAGGAACCCCATCAATAAGAGGTGGGATGGGGGGGGGGGCGAGGAAGGCAACAACGGGTAAGGAACAGGAAGCTTGAAAAGAGAACGACTCTTCTGATCCAATTCCTAAGTTCGAGGGGCTTCTTCCCACCTTATGTAAAATGAAGAATAAACTACTTGCGTAAAAGATGGGGTCAATTGTTTATTAAATAATCAATATCATTAACCAACAGTCACAAGAGGGTCTGCCCCATCTTTTCCTTAGTTTCTTATAGCAGTGTTTGATAGAGATTCCTATGCCTCTCGTGTACCCTTATGCAATGCATATTCCAACTTACTTCTCCACTGTCCTATCAACACTTTGCGCCCTCCTTACTGCAATGATCATAGTCCTAAAAGTGGCGCCAAATAATATTAATACATCTAAGCCACTGATTCCAAACGGGGGGGGGGGGGCGCCCTATTTGGGGGGCGGGAGGTGAATGTTAGGTCATGCAAGAAATAGTTTACAATTATTTCAGCTTTTACATTAAAGCAAAATATTAAAGTTAACTCTAGTAGTAGTAAAAAATTAAAACAAACCAACATCGCAATCGGCTAGAAGTGGAAAGTGTTGTAGTGGCGTTTCTTCCTTCAAACCAAGAATTTCTGATCTTGTGGGAAACTGAATCATCATCATTCATCTCATTAACAGCCTTTATGTCATCTGCCAATAGGGTTGCTAATTGTAAATTCACTGTATCACTTCTTATGTGTTCACTGTTCATATTAAGTACTCCACTATTTGTTTTGTAAAACTGATATTCTATTGTTATTTTGATACAGATGTTCAAAGGCAAATTACTTGACTAGAAAAAGAAGTCATTCGCGTAACTGCTGAGATCTTGGGTGTCAGTATCTATCAGTGGGAAACACAGACACAATATAGGGAATACTCTTTAGTTCAATGGTTCAATTCTATTAATATAAAGTAACAGTTTGTATGTGCACATTTAAAATTCCCCTATAAGTATCAAACACATTAAAACAACTGCAAGTTAGTTGACCATGAACAATCAGAGATACAAAAGTTAAAACGGGAAATTGTTTTTATCTAGTAATTATTTTGGTCTTGCAGGGGGGGGGGGGGCACGAGAGACTGGTTAAAACAAAAAAGGGGTCGTCATTACAAAAAAGTTTGGGGAACCACAGATCTAAACATTCAGTTTCTTCTTAATTCTTCTTAACTATCCAAAATTCAAAGGTGCCTTTCTTAACCAACCTGTCCCATCATCATGACTTCCCCCTCCTTAGTCCTTGGTATATCTAAACCATTTCATCTACTATAGTCTGTGTTATCTCAATTGACATAGAAACTCAACCTATTTGATGCTCTTCTTGTTAGGTAGGGTTAATGTCTCCGTAGTAATGACCAATAATAAAGTGGATATTGAAGAGGACCATCAATCAATCAATCAATCAATCAATCAATCAACAAGGAAGATGAAAGAGGTTAAATGAACCAAGGATTGAACAATTAAACAAACCATCCAAACAGATGGAGATTCTATTCAAAGAAATATGGTACAGTATTGGCAGAATTTGTTTTGAGGTTTGAATAAAAAGTTAACTTCAGTTTCGACAACTAAATGACTTAATTGGGTGTGATAGGTATAGTAAAGTAGTATCTTTAATCCAATGGAACCTTTAAGGATGGAATAGAATATTATGGAATTTGAGCCAAGAGAACAATAGGTCAGTCTCTAGGATCTACACAGTCAATCACGTAGAAGTTTGGAGAAGAATTCTGTCCGATGGAGACATGTGGTAACTCACGAAGTCGAGGAGTTACCAGAGGTCTCCATAGGCCAGAATTAAGTCTATTTCTGCGTGGCTGACTGTACGTGGTTTATCCAGAGCAACACGACCATTAAGAAAGAATCTACCGAGAAAGCATGTACAAATATTCCTCCTAACAGATCAAAGAATAAATTCCACCAGCTTGTGAGAATGACTTCATTAACAGGAAACTAATTCAGTTCATTCCATTCAACAGCGAAAGTCTCAAAACCACAGATGAGGCAATTGAAGCCTTCTAACCGGCTAACGAGACGGAGAAACTTAAACACATGCTTTATCTTAGACTATCAAAACACCACCTTTCTACAGGAATTCAGGGCAAAAGAGTTATTCATGGCGTACATTCCTGTTCAGTATTCGAAACTAACTTTAACCCATACCTCAAGGTCCAAGATATTAAAATGAATTTAAATCAATTGAAGTATTACAAACTACTTCACTAAAACGCACATTAAATAAAATATTTTCCCTTCGAAAAAAGTCAAACGGTCTAAAATCGTATTTATCCTTCAAACCCTAAAACGAAGCTCATTACTATTGAACCAAGATTCTAGAACCCAATCATATAGGGTCCTCTAGCGCAAAAAAGAAAGGAATTAATGCATTGTGTATACAAGGGTCTTGTCATAAGAAGGTTATATACAAATACGAACATCACTAATTAGAACTAATCTGGATGGCAAACTTCGGCAAATACAAAATCTACCATAATCGGATTTATATCCTTTCATTCTTACTGCCTACTGACTTCTGAGGCCAACCAGATAATCCCTACCTTTGAAAATAAAATCCTCTGACCAAGACTAAATCCTAAGCTAAAATCCTGAAAGGAAATTCGGTTATTAGAGTTGGTGGTTTTTGAGAAATACTGGATAACTTCCATAGCACTGCACATGGTAGACAAATGTCTACCATGCACAATCTACGGAGCCCACCTTTGTCGGGGTGGTTGCCACCCTGACAAAGGTGGGCCAACTACGGGGCTTATGCCCCTGATTAAACTTATGAACATCAGATTATGACAATACCAGAACTACAATTGGTAATTTTTTACAGTTCTAGTGGGACGATTAATAAACACTTCACTTACCTGCCACATTTCATTGGAATCAGCGTATTTTAAAGATCATATATTGATGCTCGGAGATAAGATCCATGATACTTTATTTTTTAATAGGTAATCGTAGACGGTAAAATAAAATTTTGGAGACATTCGCCGTAATCAACAACATTATTGACGAATTCTACCCTCTAGCGTGAGTTCGACTAGCTGCGGATAGACTCGTTTTTGAAAGAGTATTGTTTCTTATCGATAATTAGCAACTTAATTCGCTTAAATCAATATAATATGCGAAAATATATAAAATATAACTGTAAAGAATAAAGTTCGAGTATGAGAATTATATAATTTAACCTCTGGATGTAATAATCAGTTATTAAGCCCCTATCTATAAATATCTAAATAAGATACAGTATGGGGGGCGTTAAACCCCACAAAGAGGGTAAATTTCCCCCCCTTTTTTTTTTACATACGTGACATTCGAGAGACAATGGCTACGTGCGAAGGATGCCAGCTAACGCTGGTGGATGTAATACTGGCTACCGAGGACGATCAGCGAGCCTGGGACTTGTCTGAGGCCCATGGCCTTGTAAAATCCTCCACAAGTTGCTCGACGTGTGGCTCTTTATTACAGCTAAAGCAGACAGGGTTTAGCTGTGATAAAAAGAGAAAGATTCGGGGGAACAAGAATGTGAAGGTTGTCACCTGCCGGACCCGGATCACGAAGTTGAAAGGCACCTTTTTCGCCAAGTCCAATCTGTCCATCAAAACAATCCTGCGACTTGTCTACTTTTTCCTCCTGTCAGGCATGACGGCAGCCGAGGCAGCTTTGCAATGCAGGGTCACCCGTAAAACAGTAACGGATTGGTACTCCTTTTTCCGTGAGGTGACCCTGCATTACTGCGATACTACTCAGGAGAAACTTGGCGGGCCAGGAAAGGTTAGTCAAGAGTTATCTATATATAAATGTATATCTACATATAGCTATGAGTTTCCAATAGTTTATTTTTTAAATGTATTTGACCTTTATTTATATATAAAAATAATGGTATTTAAGTTATCTCCTTTTATTCAACAACTATTGGGTTCCCCATTGGAAACCATGGGTTTTGGGTGGTGGAAAACCATAAAGAAATATTAAGATACCATGGTTTACGATCTAATTACCTAACTTTTCTTATTTCAGATTGTCGAGATTGATGAATCCAAGTTTGGCAGGAGGAAATATCAAGTCGGCAGGATTGTGGATGGGCATTGGGTGCTTGGGGGAGTGGAGCGCGGCTCAAACAAGTCCTTCTTGATTACTGTCCCCAACCGCAGTCAGAGGACCCTCATTCCCCTCATCCAGGAGTGGGTATTGCCTGGGACAAAGAGCATGACTGACTGCTGGAAGGCGTATAGCAGCTTGAAGGTAATGAGAGTAATAAATCAAAGTATGTAAATGTTGTATAGAAATGTGTGTCTCCTAAAGAAGGCAATTTGGTACAAAGCTGTTAGATTTGTTATTTGTAGCAAGGTTTAGCATTAAAGACTCCGTTTTACCTTCTCACAGGCATATCAAGCCTTGGTCTGCGTTGTAACCTAACCTTTCCTGGCCTAACCTAACTTAGAAGGGCACTTAACATTTACCAGCAGCAGTCTTGGCCAAGGGGGGCCTGCGGCCCCCCTTGGAACCCCCTGCTTCTTTAATTAAGGAGGGGATGGGGTATTGCATCAAGTGTTTCAAAATGTTAGGAAAAATTAGCAAAATTGCAATGTACATGGATTTTTTTTGCCAAATAACCAAAGTGAAAACGTTTCTTAAAGACTAGATTTTACTTTGTGATTATTGCATTCCATATCAAGCCTTGTCTGCGTTCTAACCTAACCTTTCCTGACCTAACCTAACTTAGAAGGGCACTTAACATTTACCAGCAGTAGTCTTGGCCAAGGGGGGCCTGTGGCCCCCCTTGGAACCCCCCACTTCTTTAATTAAGGAGGAGATGGGGTATTGCATCAAGTGTTTCAAAATGTTAGGAAAAACTAGCAAAATTGCAATGTACATGAATTTTCTTGCCAAATAACCAAAGTGAAAACGTCTTAAAGACTAATTAAGGAGGGGGTGAGGTATTGCATCAAGTGTTTCAAAATGTTAGGAAAAACTAGCAAAATCGCAATGTACATGAATTTTCTTGCCAAATAACCAAAGTAAACACGTCTTAAAGACTAGATTTTAATTTATGATTACTGCATTCTAACGCATCTTTTTCTACAGGACTTGGGTTATGACCACACGGCCATTAACCACTCCCGCAACTTCGTTGATCCGGAGTCTGGCGCCCACACTCAGACCGTCGAGCGCTTGTGGAGGGAGGTAAAGGCTTTTGTTCCAAGATTCGGCCGAAAATGCTCGAATTTCGATGCATATTTATCCAAAGCACAATTTATTCGAGGGTTCAAAGACACATTTGATAGATACCACCAGTTCCTGTTGTTGGCAGGAAAGTTATATCCACCAGCTTATTAAATGGTAAGCATAAATGTTTTAATCTTTGCAATCCATGGAACCGTACGCAAACCCCACAGTTTTTCTCATTCTGGTAAGTGGAAAATTTACTTCCACTTTAGTTCCCCATCGGAAGCAAGTTTTCTGTCATGGCCGATGAGATAAGTAAACATTCGTTTTCTTTCATAGAAGGTATAGGTATACAATAAAAGTGTACAGAATAAGTCTCTGAGAACAGATTTTTATTCTATAAATTATCCCGAATCTTATCATATATGAAAGGTAAGCTTATTTGCTTATTTCGCTGCCAAAAGGACTGTAAACTAATACCCTACAATTATTAACATATTGCACGAAATACAATTCACGGTAAGATTATCCGTACTCGGGACACTTATTTTCTGATATGGATAAAAATAGTTATTTTTTGGGTAGCATTTCTTCAGGACACTATAACTCTAACCTAAACTTTCCTAACATAATCTAAAGAGGGAAACAAATCCCCCATACCCCTCATAATCCCCCGCACCCCTCATAATCCCCCGCACCCCTCATAAATGTGCCTCTCGTATATAGTGCCCCTAGAACTCCTACTGTTAGTTGCTTGCTGGTGTCAACGCACTGATCTAGTAAACGGTAGTCAGTGGTTCGAGTCCCTCAGGCGCGAATAATGCTTTTCATTACACTGCAAGCGGTCACTATCCCTGGTGGGACAGTGGGTGGCGGGGGGGGGGGGGGGTTGAGTCAGCTGTTAGGTCTTCCTGCTGATGTAACCATAGTCTGGCTGACTCAGGCCTCCTGACCTGGGCGGTAGGAGACCCTCGGATATATTATATTGCCGTTAATATCATGTGTGCGATCTCCCTACCATAATTAACATCATACACAATTAACATTGTTATACTTACAAACATCAACAACTACAAACATCAACTACGTACAAAAAACAACTACAAACTTTACATCCAAGATTTGTCCAAAAGAGCAATTCTACCCGAAATTTAAACCCTTAAGAAACTGCTGAACTGTATAAACAGGAACATTTCCTAAGTGGACTAGAAGAGCTTGTCTGGGGATTAAAGGTTAGTGGAAGAAGAACTTTAAAAGATGGTAGATCAAGTGTCAAAAATATACTATCCATACAAATGGCATATCAGCACCTAATATACCCTTTTTCATAGTCTTTCGGGGTTTATCAGGGGCTGATATACCATTTTACACTTCTCTTTCACTTATGGACACTTGATATACCTTTAAATGTGAAGTAGGATTAATATCTATAAGAGAGGATTACATATAGATTGATTATCAAATACCATAAGTGAAAGAGAAGGGTTTTGTTATTATATTCATGCCACAGTAATGCCATCTAATACACGTCAATCAAGAGAAGTGACTGTGGGGCAATTGGTCATCTCTACCGTCTAGCAGGAAGGGGGGGGGGGGGGGGGAAAAATTATTTTGGAGGGGGTAGGTAGGAAATGTTAGGGATCAATAATACATTATTAAAATTAATGTTAGGATTTATGCGCTGAGACCTATAGGTCATTCAGTGTTTAATTGGACAACATTTTATCGTGCATACAAATTAAACCAAATTATTAAGATAATGTACTAACAAATTCACAAGGCATTATTAACTATCTTAATATTAATCACTTCTAAAATAAATTTACATATTAGACCCTTATGGCCTTCACTCTAAGAGATGGTGAGGTTCTCCTCTTAAATGACTAAAAGCTTGCCTCCCTACCCATTAATCTTAAACAGAATTTCCAATCCATAAAACTACAGTACTAAGCTATTCTAAGGAAAGAACAAATGATTAAAAAGTGAAACCTATCCTTATTACCTTTACAGAGATTTGCTTCACTATATCCTACCTGAAAAATACGAAATTCATAAATCAAAAGAAAATGAAAACGGCTTAACTTCAGTAGCTACTTACACCCTCAGTCATGTATCAAAAAGATTATAACTTACAAACTTCTTAATGGTTGAATTAAACTATTTCATCAAACTGTCCAAAGGAATTCTATGGTACAACAATCCACTATTCCACCAAGTACCACTTAACGAACACCTGAAATGGTTAAATATATCAGCTGGAGAGAATATAGTCCCTTCTTATATAACATTATATTTCAGGACATTGATCACCAAGAAATTAAACGTCAACATACCTATGTAGTGAACTCCATTACGATAGTAAATAGGTCTTTAAAACCCTAGAGCACTTTTTAAAAGTTAGATCGTAAAAAATAATGTCCACGGAATTAAAAAATCTAAAATAAATTCTGCCATTAGATTTTTCCTTTGATAGTAAATCGTAGTTACGGAAAAGTATATCGCTAAACTATCATTCTATGAAAAGCTTTTTAAAACCTGTTCCTTCAACAATATCCTGCAGAGGACATGCTAATGACGTCATGAAAAATATCCTTCTGTAAAAATGTTGAAACTTCCTAAGATAGGGAGAAGGACCTACAATTCAAGTAGGATTCACAAAATAGTCCTGAAGATAGTCAAACTAATTTCAGCAAACTAGTCGCATCCTAACCAGCTTTTTTTCTTAAAGCAAACCTGAACAAATAAGCAGCAGATATGCTAGTCATTTGCAGGTAGAACTAGAACTATGGAATGAAAGTCAATCTAGGAAAAGCAGCTTGGTTGAACCAAGCTAAAACCAACTTCAATTTGCCAAACAAATACTAGCAAGTTACACCAAAAATATTATACTAGAGATACGAAACTAAAGTGATGTTAAAAAAAACAGGCAAACCTACCAAATATGTACAAGCGCTAAACTTCCTATACTATAGATCCATCAATAACACTGTATAAATAGTGAAAGCATTCTAGGCAAACCTACAAACAAGAGGGTTAGAATAAACATTTAATATGGGTGTGTACGTTTAAGTAAACTCACATGGGATCTATTCGCCTACTAAACAATATTAAGACGAGAAATTATATAATGCACATTTATAATGGCTACTCACTACAGTATTTGACTGAAAACTGGCTCTCCTACGCCATTATCCTTGGGGTAGGCCTACCATCTGAAGCTGACAAAACCCGTAATTTCTAAAGATTTTTGTCTCTAAAATATTTTGTTAGAAATAAATCATTCAAATTGCATACTTTTATATTCTATTGGTCTAAAGCTTTCATTTGATAACAATATCATGCTCATAGCACCAACAGTGACTGAGTTACAGTACTCAGAATACTAAGAACTGCATCAGGGAAACGCGATAGGGGTATTGTTAATGACGTTGATTAAGGCCGATTAAGTCTGGGCCTTATCCGAAACTTGGTGTTCATTAAGGCCATACCTTAATACTATAAGGAAAAAAGTGTTACCACGAAAAGAGTTGGGTTCAACTGGCCCTCCAACGCCATTATCCTAGGGGTAGGCCCACTATTTGAAACTGACCTGAGATACTTCAGAATCCCCCGCACATACACTTCACCACAGTAAGCGTTTTGAAAGAAAAGAGTAGTGTAAAACAGTATTTTAGTAGGGCAAAATAATGTTTTCTTTTTGTCAAACGTGTTCTTTTTTGACGGATGGTAATTTCCTTAAGAACCTGAATTCAGGGTTTAGGTAAGGTTAGGCAGGTTAGGTTAAGTTTGGTTGGCTTAGTTTACATTAAAGTAGTCATATCAATGCAAACTAACCCCAACTTAATCTGCCTAGTCTAACCTACAGTCTAAAATCAGGTTCACACTGTAAAGAATATTTGTATCATGTCCTTTCGCATCTCGGGAAACAATATTGCTTCCCTTTCCCCAACTCAGTTCAAAAGACAATTTCTAACTCCCTCTCCCTCAAGGGACAAACCCTGATCCCGCTTTTTAATTGAAAAATGAAATCGACACAAAAATGGAGATTTTTCAAATATATTTTTCGTTGTTTTTAATCTATAACTTTTATTCCAAATAAATTGATCTTTCGCCTAAAAAATAAGAAAATCACTCTA
>ML620846.1:4191-15166 GCA_005815305.1 Pandalus platyceros | reverse complement strand
TCTCTCTCTCTCTCTCTCTCTCTCTCTCTCTCTCTCTCTCTCTCTCTGTGAGTGCATATGTAATGCCTTATTAATCTTACTATTTAATCCTTACTCAGAGAAAGAGTAACAACTGACACTTAGGTTTAAAGATCGTCACTGAATGACAGATGCAAGGAAGATGGCACATATGATGTTCACTGGCGATAGTTCCCCGAAGGTCTCCAAGCGGCCAATCACACAGTGTTCTTTATTAATAGTTCCCCGAAGTTCTCCAATCAGGCCTGAGTCAGCCAGGCTATTATGGCTGCATCAGCAGGAGGACCTAACAACAGCTGACTCAAACCTGTCAACCACTGCTACCCCCCCCCCCCCCCCCCCCCCCCCGACCCAAACCTGTCCGACCACCGCCTACCCCATACCCTACTCTAACCTGTCAGCCTGTAGGACCCAATATGGTGTCTTTTTTATCATATGGCACCAACTTTACCATAAGCATATGTGTGAGGTGAGAGAGACAAGGAGGGAGGGAGGAAGTAGGTGAGAGAGAAAGAGAATAACAACTGACACTGAAGTGAATGAGGCTAAAAGTGAGAGAAAACAAATTAGTAAAAGTGAAATGACTCCATTAGGATGTGAAGTGATTGAGAGGACATTGATCCATGATGATAATTACTCCTCTTCTTCTTCCTTTGACTTAAACCATAGATCCAAAGATTGGATCGGTGATCATGTTTGTTGCGTTGGAATTAGGAATCCTCAAGAAGAAGTAAAACCATTTGTTATGCCCCTCTGTGTTAATGTTTGTAGTTAGAAAATAGAACAAAAAAAATCATTGCGTTCTTCGGAAAAATAACCATTGTAATGACTGATCAAAGTCACCCTCTCTATAATTAGTTTGTTTAGGAAACTGGTGTAGAAAAAGTTAGTGTAGGTTTCTTTGTATATATGAAGAATATTATTTTGCCTCATTACAGATGTACCATTAGGATGAAAATGAAGTTCCTTTTCTTCATTTGTTGAGATATCATATTTTTTTTTATAATAGTACTATATTTGGTGAAATTAATTTGTAATAAAAGTAAATTTTGAATTGCCCTTCTTATTTCTGCCCATCATTATAATATGCAGTTCTGCAGTTATGCCTATTGAGACTTTAATATGGCTAGTGCTCTTATTATTATATTATTATTATTATTATTAAGCTGCCAACTCCACTGGAAACGTCAAAAGACTATCATCATTAAGGTTCCAGCAGGGGAAACAAAGGAAAAGAGAAAAAAAAAGAACATGGTTAATAGTGGCGCTGCTGAAGCACTCTTCAATTAACTGCAACCAAACTGCTAAAGGTCCTAATCACAGTTATTCATTAGTTATTACCTGGTCTTTGCAATAAAAATGCATTGGTGCCTAGTTGAATTAACTCTTATATTAGAAAACTTACTGTTGTTGGCAACAACTATGCACATTGACTGGTACATGTCAGGAAGATATACATCGAATGGATAACTTTGATTCTGGTATATCTTATATAGCAAACACAATGAACCCACTTGGTGCTTATGCCACAAATCCCTCTTTTAATTAGGGATAAGATACTTGACAGCAGATAGATTTCTGTTTAAAAGTCTAAGAAGCAAATCCACTGCTGATGACAAAACTGGGAAACAATAATCTAGGCAATAAGGGAGAATAAAAGAATTGAAGTAATTCAAAGTAATTGCTTCTTTTTCATTAAAAATGTTAAAACACTTCCACAATATACTAACCACCTGAGAAATTGCATATGATCAAAAGTCAACTTGTGGTCTAATGCCACATCAAGATTTTTAAATCACATGGAAGTAACCAAAACAACATGATTGATTAATAAAAAAATAGAGCTCTGGATGTTGAGAGGATAGTTCTAGACCTACTAATTATCATGGTCTATGGCTTTTGAGGATACAGTTCCATTTTCCACCAGTGAAAAATATTGGCAAGCTTCAGAGATTCAGCAACTAAAGAGATATCGGCAACAGATGGATCTACAGACATCATCAGTATATGCAACAAGCTTATTATCTAAGCCTGGACACATGTTGTTAGTATAAATGATAAATAGTAGAGGTCCAAAAACACTACCCTGGGGAACTCCTGAAATTACGTTCCTAAAATCACTATACAGTATTACCCATCAGCACATACTCTTTGGGTTATGATGGTTAGGTATTTTCTTCAAATACTAAGAATGGGTCCTCTGATCCCCATCAATTGGAGCTTATATATGAGAGCCCTGTCATTAGCATGATCAAATGACGCACTAAAATCGAAACCCACCAAAGAAGTTTCTTGGCCAGAATGGAAGGGCTTTCTGTAAGTCAGCAGTGATTGTTGAGTGCATCACAAGACTCACGACCCTTACGAATCCCAAATTGTAAATCAGGAAGCAGATTCGATTCCTCCATAAAATTGCTCAGACGTTTGTCTAATAAACGCTCCATTATTTTTGATAATATAATTGTGTTATAGAAATTTGCCAGTACTCAGTAGTACATCATGATGCACTTATCTATTTTGGTAGTAGTGTAATATTACCAGTTCTCCAACAGTATGAAAAACTACCAATCCTGTACATTGTAGAAATCTTAGGTGCTAAAATACTGGCATTTGGTGTAAAAAAAAACAGGGGAAAATACCATTAGGATCCACACCTCCATAAATATCCAAATCAAAAAGCAAACTATTGACTTCACGAGACCTAAATGCAAATTTGTCAAAATTCACCTCAGGAAAGCAGGACTGATGCAAATTCAGCACTTCATTACTTTGCTTACTATAAAAAATACCAGGATTTCTATGGATGTTGTTCCAGTTCATGTTCAAAAGATCATGAGTGATACCATTCCAATCTGCACGAGATTTAAGGAAGACTTTACGACTAAAAGATAAATGTGGAATAACTCGGTTAACTTTAATGGAATCTGAAATGAGGTGATCTGAAGAGCCAATCTGGGAACCAACTTTTGCCTTAACAACACCTGGGAGAATCAGTAATAAAATGAAGATCAAGACTTCAATTTCCATGACTATGAGTAGCCTCTTCTATTAATTGATCATCACATTCAGATCAGATAGTTGAAGAAATCTAAAGAAGCAACGATACTGTTAAGGACCCTATTTTATATTAGGATGAAGTATGTAGTTTTTAAGCCAACTGTATGTCAATTTCTCTAACACATTCATTTTGTCTTTCTGTAGTATTTTGTGCTTCTCTCCTTCCCCAATGTATTTGGCATAATTTTCAATACAAAATGAAAATATTAGCAATATCATCATTTTGTGGGGGAAATAATATAAGACATAATATTGCATGATGAGTGTTTGTCTGAGTGAGATGGGAAAGCAACAACTAGATCCTGAGCCATAATAAACTTGTTAAAAGCCACTTTCTGCTTTTTGCCAATATTCGCCAAGGGAAACCACAAGACTGCAGGCAGTGGTAAGTCTCCAACAAATGTTTCTATTCAATCTCTTTGGTAATGAGAAAATAAGAAAACCATTTTCACATTGAACAGCAGATTTGCATTGACAGTTGATACCCTCAAGCTCAGTCATATCACATGTAAAATGTAGTTTTAAAAGAGTTCCAACATCAAAGTTAGAACCATTTGATTTATGTCACCTAAATTTGTTGGGACATTTGATAGGATTTTCCAATTTGAATCTAAGTAAGTCCTCTAAGATGTGGTTTCACACTATTTCCTTTCATTAAAAGTAATGTATGATTTCTTTTTCTAGAAGACAAATTTCTTGTCTTCTAAGATGTGGTTTTCATTAATTCCCTCAATCAAGACCAATGTTTGGTGTTTCCATTTTGAAACTAGATCTAAAGAAGACCTGTAAGATGTTTTGGTGTTCGCCATTTGCCTTAAAAGTCTCAGTCATGACCAAAGTTTGGTTTCTTCTGGATTTCAAAACTAAATTTCATTCCTTTTAAGAAGTGGTTTTAATTATTTCATTCAAACAAGACAAATGATACATGGAAAAGTCTTCTTCTATGGAATAGGTTTTCACCCTTTGGTCCTTCAAACCGGACAACAACAAAGTTTGTTTTTTCTATTT
Organism: Pandalus platyceros; assembly: GCA_005815305.1. Lineage (NCBI taxonomy): Eukaryota > Metazoa > Arthropoda > Malacostraca > Decapoda > Pandalidae > Pandalus > Pandalus platyceros. Next base: position 11,083 of record ML620846.1, on the reverse strand, counting down.
TGGAAGAATTAGTTTTTGATTCATCTAAGTTGTGGTATAATGTATTGCAACATAATGCAATTAAAAGACAAAACCAAGAGTATTATAAGCTGACAAAACTATAACATAATACATTAAGGATAATCTTTCTTAGTAAAGGCAAAAGAATAATTTAGTAAATAACCATCATCATTATAATCAGCAGTTCATTATCCGCTCACCGTATATAAATTTTTCATAAAAGAAGACTTGTAACAGGGATGTTAACCCAAAAATCCAGAATGGATAATATCCATTTCTGGACAAAAACTTATAATATGAGTATTAGTACATCATTATATCATAAACAACCAATATCATGCAGTCTCATCTCAATGTTAACAATCACTTTTATAATGAAAAAGGAAATTAATATGGCCATAATGGTGTAGATTTTATTAATTAAATTCATACATTTGAGAGGGTCAACTTTTTTGACAGGAGTCACCACCAAAACATTCAAATCGGATTTTTGGACCCCGGAAGCGGACCGACGTCCTTGTTCAATGAAATAATTCTTCCATGAGCAAACAAGTGGACTTAAAAGTGATGGATCTGTCATTGGCGATCAAGCTCATTTTTTCGCTAATAACACAGAATAATCAGGGCAATATGTCAACACTTTCAGTTAATATTAATTCTGACTAATACAGAGAGGTATGAATATATATGAAGACCCTCCACGACACTTCTGGGGAACACCCACGACCCTGATTTGGGTTGGGAACCTGAGGTTAGCAACCACTGCTCTAAGATATTGTTGAGTTTTTATAATCTCTCTCAATCAAGACCAACATTTGTTTTCTCCATTTTAAAACTAAATCTTAATTTTCTTAAGATGTGGTGTTCAACATTCCCCGCATTCATGGCCAAATGTGGTATACATTACAATGTAATGTGATTAAAAGGCAAAACTGTGATAGCATATGCCGACAAGACTAATCCAAAAATACATTGAGAAGACTCCTTAGAAACACACATCATTTTCAGATAATCAGCGTAATGATCATTATTTCATTGTCCACTGATAATAAATACATTTTCTCCTAAACTATAAAATGTTAAAACCAATTCCCAAAAGGGTGTAATATCCATTCATAGACAACAAAAGAATGACATGAGTATTTGTATAACCTAAACTATTGATTTCATACAGTTTCATATTCTCAATGTTAACTTTATCTCTTATTACAATGAAAAACAAAACAAAAGAAACACAGTATGGAAATATTGGTGTACAATTTATTCAATAATTAATACATTTGATTGATGGTGGGCTTCACAGAACACAGTCAACACTAAAATAATATTCCGTTAATTTAACTGTAGAAGGTAAAATATCCAACTAAATTCAATAAATAAAACTAGTTACGGCCATTATCTGTTGTTGTGCAAACTAACAATTACATTACTTGTTATCCAACAAATTATTGACTGGATAATATTATATTTATCAACTTAACTTTCTTCTTTAATCAAAAAAAAAAGAATACAAATTATTTTCCATTTTCTCATAACCAAATCGTCTTAGAGACTTGAGATCAAGAAATTAAAACCTGACAGACAAGTGGATAAAGAGGCAGTTCATAGGAGGAATGGCCATCTAATTTTCCCCTGTATAGTAAAACAGAGAGAGAGAGAGAGACACACACACACACACACAGAAGGGATATGAAGAAAGATTGATCTCTGGCACCTAACCCTACTACTATATTATAATTCTTCTAATGGGAAATATTTCAATGATTTAATTAAAATACACGGCTGTTGTTCTCAAGAACAACATTACTAGAGTGTAAAACGAGAAGTAGCTGTATCTACTTCGGAGAGAGAGATGGAATATCCTCATTTTATGTAAAGGATTACGTTCCTGAAAGCCTTAAGTCGATTCTTACGTAATGGTTACGTTCCTGAAAGCCTTAAGTCGATTCTCACGTAAGGGTTACGTTCCTGAAAGCCTTAAATTGATTCTTACATAAGGGTTACATTCCTGAAAGCCTTAAGTCGATTCTTATGTAAGGGTTACATTCCTGAAAGCCTTAAGTTGATTCTTACGTAAATTTACGTTCATGAAAACTTTAAGTTGATTCTTACGTAAGGGTTTCATTCCTGAAAGCCTTAAGTTGATTCTTACGTATGGTTTACGTTCCTGAAAACCTTAAGTTGATTCTTACGTAAGAGTTACATTCCTGAAAGCCTTAAGTTGATTCTTACGTAAGATTTACATTCCTGAAAGCCTTAAGTTGATTCTTACGTAAGACTTACGTTCCTGAAAGCCTTACGTCGATTCTTACGTAAGAGTTACGTTCCTGAAAGCCTTAAGTTGATTCTTACGTAAGATTTACGTTCCTGAAAGCCTTAAGTTGATTCTTATGTAAGACTTACGTTCCTGAAAGCCTTAAGTCGATTCTTACGTAAGGGTTACATTCCTGAAAGCCTTAAGTTGATTCTTACGTAAATTTACGTTCATGAAAACTTTAAGTTGATTCTTACGTAAGGGTTACATTCCTGAAAGCCTTAAGTTGATTCTTACGTAAGGTTTACGTTCCTGAAAACCTTAAGTTGATTCTTACGTAAGAGTTACGTTCCTGAAAGCCTTAAGTTGATTCTTACGTAAGATTTACGTTCCTGAAAGCCTTAAGTTGATTCTTACGTAAGTCTTACGTTCCTGAAAGCTTTACGTCGATTCTCACATAAGGGTTACGTTCCTGAAAGCCTTAAATTTATTCTTACATAAGGGTTACATTCCTGAAAGCCTTAAGTCAGTTCTTACGTAAGAGTTACATTCCTGAAAGCCTTAAGTTGATCCTTACGTAAGGTTTAAGTTCCTGAAAACTTTAAGTTGATTCTTACGTAAGGGTTACATTCCTGAAAGCCTTAAGTTGATTCTTACGTAAGGTTTACGTTCCTGAAAACCTTAAGTTGATTCTTACGTAAGAGTTACGTTCCTGAAAGCCTTAAGTTGATTCTTACGTAAGATTCACGTTCCTGAAAGCCTTAAGTTGATTCTTACGTAAGACTTACGTTCCTGAAAGCCTTACATCAATCCTCACGTAAGGGTTACGTTCCTGAAAGCCTTAAATTGATTCTTACATAAGGGTTACATTCCTGAAAGCCTTAAGTCAATTCTTACGTAAGGGTTACATTCCTGAAAGCTTTAAGTTGATCCTTACATAAGGTTTAAGTTCCTGAAAACCTTAAGTTGATTCTTACGTAAGGGTTACGTTCCTGAAAGCCTTAAGTTGATTTTTACGTAAGGTTTACGTTCCTAAAAACCTTAAGTGGATTCTTACGTAAGTGTAACGTTCCTGAAATCCTTAAGTTGATTCTTACATAAGACATACGTTCCTGAAAGCCTTAAGTTGATTCTTACGTAAGAGTTACGTTCCTGAAAGCCTTAAGTTGATTCTTATGTAAGACATATGTTCCTGAAAGCCTTAAGTTGATTCTTACGTAAGGTTTACGTTCCTGAAAACCTTAAGTTGATTGTTACGTAAGGTTTACGTTCCTGACAGCCTTAAGGGCATCGGCCAGGGGGTTCGGTCAATTTCACACTATGATAATGAAAATTACACAATAATTTAGTCACTGTTGAAGAAATAGATTTCCATTTTCTTTTTTTTTGACAATTTTTTTTTTTTTTTAGTATTTTTGTGTTTTGGGGCTTTTTTTAGCTTTATTTATAAATCAATCTCCTCCCTTATTATTTGATCAATTTGAAAAATTCAAAAACCAGCAAATTGAACGATTGAGACAGAATTTTTGATTTTTAATATTTTTGAATAATATTTGAAAAAAAATACTCAAAAAGTTTTAAAAAGTTAAATAAATATTATTTAAAAAAATTGAACCAAAAAACAATAGTTTTGAGAAAAATGCATTTAGACCTAAAGTTTTTTTTTAATTTTTGAGGATTTCTTTTTCAAATATTATTTAAAAATATTAAAAATCAAAAATTAAAAATTCTGTTCCATTTACTATGATTCAAACTTTATGCTAGTTTTCGAATTTTTCAAATTGATCAAAAAATAAGGTAGGAGATTGATTTATAAAACAAGCTAAGAAAAGCCCCCAAAACACACAAATACTAAAAAAAAAAAAACATCGTCCAAAAAAAAAGGAAATCAATTTCTTCAACAGTGACTAAATTATTGTGTAATTTTCATTATCATGGTGTGAAATTGACCGAACCCCCTGGCCGATGCCCTTAAGTTGATTCTTACGAAAGAGTTAAGTTTCTGAAAACCTTAAGTTGATTCTTACATAAGAGATACGTTCCTGAAAGCCTTAAGTTGATTCTTACGTAAGAGTTATGTTCCTGAAAGCCTTAAGTTGATTCTTACGTAAGAGTTACGTTCCTGAAAGCCTTAAGTTCATTCTTACGTAAGAGTTACGTTCCTGAAAACCTTAAGTTGATTCTTACGTAAGAGTTATGTTCCTGAAGGCCTTAAGTTGATTCTTACATAAGAGTTATGCTCCTGAAAACCTTAAGTTGATTCTTACATAAGGGTTACATTCCTGACAGCCTTAAGGGCATCGGCCAGGGGGTTTGGTCAATTTCACACTATGATAATGAAAATTACACAATAATATAATCACTGTTGAAGAAATTGATTTCCTTTTTTTTTTTTTTTTTGACAAATTTTATTTTTTTTAGTATTTTTGTGTTTAGGGCTTTTTTTTAGCTTGTTTTATAAATAAATCTCCTCCCTTATTATTTGATCAATTTGAAAAATTGAAAAACCAGCATAAAGTTTGAATCATAGTAAATAGAACGATTGAGACAGAATTTTAGATTTTTAATATTATTAAATAATATTTGAAATGAAATACTGAAAAATGTTTAAAAAATTAAATAAATATTATTTAAATAAAATTTGACACAAAAAAGACAAAAACTCTCTCTATACTTTGATTACCATAGGTTCACTGATTATAATCCTTTTTGAAATTTTAAAATCCATTCATAAATAGCTAAGTTTTATGAAATTGAACCAAAAACAATAGTTTTGAGAAAAAGACATTTAGGCCTAAAGTTTTTTTTAATTTTTGAGTATTTTTTTTCAAATATTATTTAAAAATATTAAAAATCAAAAATTAAAAATTCTGTTCTGTTTACTATGATTCAAACTTTATGTTAGTTTTCGAATTTTTCAAATTTATCAAAAAATAATGGAGGAGATTGATATATAATACAAGCTAAAAAAAGCCCCAAAAACACAAAAATACTAAAAAAAAAAAAAAATTCGTCCAAAAAAAAAAAGGAAATCTATTTCTTCAACAGTGACTAAATTATTGTGTAATTTTCATTATCATAGTGTGAAATTGACCGAACCCCCTGGCCGATACCCTTAAGTTGATTCTTACGTAACAGTTACATTCCTGAAAACCTTAAGTTGATTCTTACATAAGAGTTACGTTCCTGAAAGCCTTAAGTTGATTCTTACGTAAGAGTTATGTTCCTGAAAGCCATAAGTTGATTCTTACGTAAGAGTTACGTTCCTGAAAGCCTTAAGTTGAATCTTACGTAAGAGTTATGTTCCTGAAAGCCTTAAGTTGATTCTTACGTAAGAGTTACGTTCCTGAAAGCATTAAGTTGATTCTTATGTAAGAGTTATGTTCCTGAAAGCCTTAAGTTGATTCTTATGTAAGAGTTACGTTCCTGAAAGCATTAAGTTGATTCTTACGTAAGGGTTACATTCCTGAAAGCCTTAAGTTGATTCTTACGTAAAAGTTACGTTCCTGAAAGCCTTAAGTCGATTCTTACGTAAGAGTTACGTTCCTGAAAGCATTAAGTCGATTCTTACGTAAGTGTTATGTTCCTGAAAGCCTTAAGTCGATTCTTACGTAAGAGTTATGTTCCTGAAAGCCTTACGTCGATTCTTACGTAAGAGTTACATTCCTGAAAGTCTGAAGTTGATTCTTACGTAAGAGTTACGTTCCTGAAAGCCTCAAGTTGATTCTTACGTAAGAGTTACGTTCCTGAAAGCCTTAAGTCTATTCTTACGGAAGAGTTACGTTCCTGAAAGCCTTAAGTTGATTCTTACGTAAGAGTTATGTTCCTGAAAGCCTTAATTTGATTCTTACGTAAGTTACGTTCCTGAAAGCCTTAAGTCAATTCTTACGTAAGAGTTATGTTCCTGAAAGCCTTAAGTCGATTCTTATGTAAGAATTACGTTCCTGAAAGCCCCTTAAGTTGATTCTTACGTAAGACATACGTTACTGAAAGCCTTAAGTTGATGGTTACATAAGAGTTACGTTCCTGAAAGCCTTCAGTTGATTCTTATGTAAGAGTTATGTTCCTGAAAGCCTTAAGTTGATTCTTACATAAGAGTTACGTTCCTGAAAGCCTTAAGTTGAATCTTACGTAAGGGTAGTGTTCCTGAAAGCCATAAGTTGATTCTTACATAAAGGTGACGTTCCTGAAAGCCTCAAGTCGATTCTTACGTAAGGGTTATGTTCCTGAAAGCCTTAAGTCGATTCTTACATAAGGGTTGCGTTCCTGAAAGCCTTAAGTCAATTCTTACTTAAGGGTATCATTCCTGAAATCCTTAAGTCAAATCTTACGTAAGGGTTATGTTCCTGAAAGCCTTAAGTTGATTCTTACATAAGGGTTGCGTTCTTGAAAGCCTTAAGTCAATTCTTACTTAAGGGTATCATTCCTGAAAGCCTTAAGTCGAATCTTACGTAAGGGTTATGTTCCTGAAAGCCTTAAGTCAATTCTTACCTAAGGGTATCATTCCTGAAAGCCTTAAGTTGAATCTTGCATAAGGGTTATGTTTCTGAAAGCCTTAAGTTGATTCTTACGTAAGGGTTATGTTCCTGAAAGCCTTAAGTCGAATCTTACGTAAGAGTTACGTTCCTGAAAGCCTTA
>ML620840.1:725-14968 GCA_005815305.1 Pandalus platyceros | reverse complement strand
TGATAAATGAAAGAAAATGTGTCGTCGATGGTTTGGCAGGAGTCTGCGTTCGAGGGTTTCTCTAGTCTCTCCGACTCCGACTAGCCTCAAACCTTACCGTCTCTACTTCTATGGTAAGTCTGCATTAAACTATTTTTAATTTATGTATGGGGTGATCTAATCATTTTTATTTAGGCCTAGCCAGTTAAATTAACATTTAAAATTATTTTGGGGCTCTTAGGCTATTCATTTTGTCGTCTCCCTCCTCCTATGCTCCTACTCGTGTATGCTAGCCTCCACCCGTCTCTTGTAACCTCAACCCCAAACAATCTTGTAGACTAGCCTCCACCCGACCCGTCTCTAGTCACCTCAACCCCCAAACATTTGAATCGGCTTCTACGCCTATCGTAAAAGCATTAAACTATTTTAAATGTATTTATGAGGGTGATTTATTCACTTTTGTTTAGGACTAGCCAGTTACAAATAACATCTTTATTTATTTTGATGATATTATTCATTTTCTCGTCTCTGTCATACGTATCGCCCTCCAGCCTCTCCTCCTCCTCATCTTGTAGGCTAGCCTCCACCCATCTCTAGTCTCTTCAACCCAAAACATTTCTATCAGCGTGTACACCTATCATAAATGCATTAAACTATTTTAAATTAATTAATGGGTGATTTATTCTCTTGTTTAGGCCTAGCCAACTACAATTAACTTTTTAAAATGTATTTATTCATTTTCTTGTCTCTATCACTCTTCTCCATGTAGCCTATGCTAGCCTCCACCTTACCAACACGGTCTCTCATCACCTCAACCCAAAACATTTCCATCAGCTTCTACGCCTATCATAAATGCATTAAACTATTTCTCATTTATGTATGGGGTGATCTATTCATTTTATTTAGTCCTAGCCTGTTACAATTAACAGTTTTTATTTATTTTGGGGCTACTGTTATTCATTTTCTCCTCCGTCATTCTTTTCCGTGAAGAGGCTACCCTCCGCCACCAACACAGTCTCTGACTCTCTCAACCCAAAACATTTCTATCGGTTTTTATCATAAATGCATTAACCTATCTCATTTATTTATGGGTAATCTATTCATTTATTTAGTAACAACTTCGTAACTATAATTCCTTTTCTTGTCTTTCAGAATGTTCTGGATTGGAAGCAGCAGTGGAAGAAAGAAAAAAACCTTTTTCATCGAGAAAACCATCTTCAAGGAGAGGGTGAACTGTGTTTTCGGAACATTTTAGGGGTCATTGACTTGTGTTTTGTGTGTAAATACTTTCGTTTTTATTTTTATAATTGTAAATAAATATATAAAACAGGACATATTGCATTATTTATCCTTTCAAACTTTATTTACTAAGAAATATATTTGTTTTTGGTACTCCCAGTAACTTATCCTATTATCCTCATAAGGTATTAACTTTGAAATATGAGAATTCAAGATATCCGACCATTCTTGGAAACCTATCCCTAGCATATATCGAGGTTTGACTGTAACACAAAAGGTTTACGCCTTTGGGTCGGAAGTTCATTTTTGGCCATGAAAGAGGCGTTAGGAAAGATCTTAACCGCCTTACGACCTGCTCCAAAAATGATGTGGTCCCCATCTCTAAGATAAGAGTGCAGTTCCGATACTCTATCTCCAGTAGCCAGACCTAATAAAAAACGCACTTGTGAGCTAGATCTGAGAAGTTAGGCCTCTCAAATCTTGGAGATGACAAGAAATCAAGGACCTTGTCCAAAGACCAATCCGGCTCATGCGGGGGATGAACCGGTCTGGCTTTGAACATACCTGACATCATCTCATTAAACGGAAAAATGTTCAAATCCCAATTAAATGCTACCTTTAAAGGTAAAACTAAGGCTGCCTTAGACGAGGCAATCGTATTTGGCATTAAACCTCTATCATCAAACAAATTAACAAAAAATGCATAAACCGACTGCCTAGACAAATATGGATTAGGCAAAGATAAAATAAATGCTTTCCTCTTGTCCCAGACCATCTCATATTTCCTATTAGATGAAGATCTTTTAGCGATTTCTAGGAAATGGAATCCTCTCCCCTCCCCAGTTACTCCTTTACTGCAGGACCAAATAAGGGAAAGACGTGAAGTTGCTGCTGTAACAACTGGGGAGCGGGATAGGATACCCCTAGGATAGTCTGGGCAAGGTCGGGATTCGGAATTTGAACAGGGGTTCTGGAAAGTGATCTCAGCTTCATGAACCACGGTCGAGCTGGCCAATAGGGTGCGACCACCAGAGCTAGTCCCTGGAAGGTTTGGAGTTTGTCCAAAACCTTCGAAAGAGCATTCACTGGGGGAAACAGATAAATGCTCTCCCAAAGGTTCCAATCCATGGCTAGACTGTTGAACCCTACCGCCAACTCGTCCGGGTAAGGGGAAACAAACAGCGGGAGCTGATTGTTGTCCCTGGTCGCGAAAAGATTTACATCTGGTTCCCCCCCATCTGTCCGTGATCCATGTGAAGGCCCTGCGACTGAGCACCCATTCTGTTGGTAGAGGTGTTTGCCTGGACAGAATGTCGGCCTTCACATTTAGAACACAGGCCAGATGGAATGGAACCAGATGCAATCTCCTCGCAACCAGGACCTTGTGGATCATCTCCATCTAGGACCGAAGAGGTACCGATCGGGCTGAACCTCCCTTCTTCAGCACCGACACCGTTGCCGAGTTGTCCGAGAACACTCTGATCGTTGTGTTCTCTACGTCCAAGGCAGTCAGAGCTAGATAGACACTGGCAAGTTCTTTTGATATTTATATGTAGGTCCTTGAGGAACCCCCACCCTCCCCCCGACGCATCCGTGAACAGATCCATCGTAGGAGAAGGAGTCGTCCATGCCACTGACTTCCTGGTCCAGACCTCCTTTAACCAGATGTTCAAAACCTCTGTGAGTTCCTCCGTGCGCAAAATCTCTACATCTCTGAGCTCCTCTGTAGCATGATGTCTGAGAATGGACTGGAGCCTGTTCAATAGAGGACGTTTCGTGGGGTCTATCAGTATTGCAAAGTTGAGCAAACCGACCGTCTTCTCTAAGAGTCTTCGTGAAAACACTAAGACAGTTTAACAGGTCTTTTAGATGACATAAGACCTTTTGTCTTAATGGCTCTGGAAGCAACAAGGTGCACTCCTTCGCATTCCAAATTACTCCTAAATATTTTAATGACTGTACAGGCTCTAAGGAGGACTTTAGGATGTTTACAACAAAGCCCCTGTCGCGCAAAAGCGCAAGACAACTTGCGACATTTTCGCGACAATGGCTTTGTTAGGTTCCCCAAACCAACCAATCGTCTAGATAAGCAACCACCAGCACCCCCGCTGTGCGCAGATCGCTTATCAAGACATCTATCAGTTTGGTGAAGATCCGAGGAGCCACACAAAGGCCAAAGGGCATTGCTTTGAACCTGTACGTCTGTAGACCGATCTTGAATGCCAGGTACCGCCTGAAGCTGCGGTGCACTGGGACATGGTAATAGGCTTCCTTTAGATCTATGGAAGCAAACCAAGCCCCTGGAGGAAGAGACTGCCGTACTGAAGTCAAAGTTGTCATCTTGAACTTCGGACAGTGAATATTGTGGTTTAAACGCTTTACGTTTAAGATGACTCGAAGTTTGTTGGAGTCCTTCCTTGGTACAGAGAAGACTGTTGACACGTAAACAGGTCGATCCGTCTTCTCTATAGCCTCGGAAGCGAGCATGTTCGAGACATGCTCCTCCAACACTGGAGATGGAGCTTGACCTTTGCAAGATCTTAAGGTGGGTCGTCCTTTTCTCCATCTCCACTTCAAGCCCTCTTTCACTGTGTTGTACGCCCAGGTATTGGCTTTCCAAGCCCGGGCGAACAACCTGAGTCTCCCTCCAACTGCTGCTTCATTCCTTTGGATCTGCTGCCTTGGCAGCTTTTCCTTTACCGCCCCTAGATGCGGTCCTGGCGTCCTTGGAAAAAGACTTCTTAGCCTTTTTCTTGGTCTGGACAGTTACCTGAGAGGATGAGTCCCCAGCATAATGAGGTTTTCCAGACCCTCTATACCACCTCTTTGTTGACCTCCTCTAGCTCTTCCACGTCAGCCCCTGCTTCTAGGAGCTCCCCTGCCCCTAGAAGCCTTGGTCAGCGTGGGAAAGTTAGGATTGGCCAACAAATAGTTTGCAGTGATGCCCTTGGTCCTGCCTAAAGCTACGAGTTCCTTGAGACTTGAAAAGGCGAAAATGGAGAGTTTATGGCGAGGAGCGCTGAAGGCCCTCCTTAAAGGCTGAAAATGGGAAGCCTTGCAAAACCGCCAGCCTCAATTCCCTCTTAGCTCTTAGCCAGGCCCAAAGATGTGGACCGATCGCTGCGAGTGCTTGCCTACGCATAGCCGCGCTGCCAGCACTAACCTCATCTATCTTGAGTCGAAGATCCTCAACTGCTTGGTTGGAAAGTTCAGCAGTTGACTTACCAATACTGTCTGCCTGAATGGCTAAAGAACAGGCAGAAGTTAACATCTGTCTAGCGTGAAGTTTGAGAGAAAACTTTGCCGCAGGCACTTTGACCTGAAAGCCTTCCCTCTTGAGAACTTCCAAATAAAGTTCTGGACCAAGCAAGACAGCCGGAATTACATTAATAAAATCTCCATTAAACATAAAATTTGCGCCCCAAGTCGCTGTGGCAAAGTCGGGGATAGAAGTAGCCCCCGACTGATCCCAAAAGTCCTCAGTGAGCATGAATAATAGCTTCTTCAAAACGTCATCCTCCGGAATAAATGAGAAAAAAACTTTAGAGGAGCCAAAAGCCTTCTCTGGCTTGTCAACCTGCCTTAAGGAGAGGCCTTGTGGATTGAGTTTAGAAAGGGCGTCAAATTCCTTTGACATAGTGACTGACAATGCAGTCGAAGGAACAAATGGATCAAACTGATTAATTGTAAAAAAGAAGCAAATTAGCCTGAATCCTCCTTCTAGACCAAGGTCCTGAAACATGGGAGGCTTAACTTTCCCAAAATATGGAATATCAAAGATTGGTTGGTCATTTAAGTCTCTAATAATTGACCATTCAACAGGTAGTTCAAATTTACCAGCAACAGGAAGATTCCTATTAATTGAGGTATTCGAGTACCTCCTGTTCAGGAGGGAACTCGTCAGGGTCCTCTAACTCAAAATCTAAATAATCATCACCAGAAGAAACCACCTCTAAAGCTTCTTGCTGTTCCCTCTCTCTTCTCTCTTTATTCTCTAGCCAAAGCACATTAATGGCTTCCTCAATATTGGCTATCCTAGACTGCTCCACAGCCCTCTGAACGGGAGAACGAGCAGGTTGTACAGGGTGTGAGGCACCAGAAGACGAAGGATCCAAGGTCTCAACCTGCGACTCCGGAGGATGACCTGAAGGGCCTGCAACTTCCTCCTGATCATCAGAATCCCAGGGAAAAGTTACGGAAGGATCCTCGACCTCCCTAGGAGTAGGAGAAAAACACTCCTGTCTCTTACGCTTGGCATGTTTACCAAGTTTCCTGGGGGAGGTTTGACTACGCTTATGGCGCGGTGAAACTACATCCTCAAACTGATTCCCCTTACCCTTCCCGTCAGAACCCTTGGCTAACTTTCCCGACTCCTTCCCCTTAGAGACCCTTTCCCTATCCCTAGAAGAAGGTGACTCCCTCCCTTTACGCTTACTCTTCGACCTGTCCCGACTATTGCAAGATGAAGATGAAGAATAGGAAGGAGGAGAAGAGGTGGAAGACCTGCGGGCACACTTTTTGGAAGACTTCTTATGAGATTTATGCTTCTTAGATCTCTCTCTACGAGACTCCGGGGTTGAGGACCTACTCCTTCTACTCCTTTCTGCCCTTAAGGGGCTAACCTCAGCAAAAGAAAGCTTTCCAGCATCCTGAAGGGCGGGTTTTGCCCTCCTAGCATTAGCATATTGAAGATACACAAGTAAAGTGTTCCGATTGAATCTGATCTTCTTAGCAACAAACAGATCCTCCAAAAAGGGCGCCTCTGACCACAGGGAAGAATATGAAAAAGCAAAGACCTTACACCGAAAGAATTTCTTCACCCAGGCCCGATAAGCGGAACTGGCAACTACCCTCTGTTCATTGGACAAAGGACAATCCGTACTGAAAAGTAAAATTAAATTGAGACAATGGGAGCATTTACTAGGGGTCAAAATAATACTGTTTTTATTACCACATGACAATGAATGAGAGGGACATAAGGGGTGGCCAAAAGCAAAATATCTGACTTTGCATCCGCAAGCAGGACATTTTACAGGAATCTGTAACAAGAAAATAAAATTTTGAAAATTATGAAATAATTAAATAAAGGGAACAGCAAAAAACCTCTAAAGCAATCCCTAAAATGATTATGACTAAAAGCCTGACTGAGTCAATATCTAAACCTCCAAAATAAAATTTTTATCCAAATGGTCAATGATTAACCCTCAGACTGCGGGCATATTTATATATAACTCTCCCCACACACGGGCATATTTCATTAAAATTGAAAGCAAAGCCTCAATGTACAGTAAGTCACTCTCGGAGACCGTGGGCACACGTGCATTCTCCCCTATAAACTGCCGCAGACTGACGAAATTCATCCGAAATCTGTGTGTGTGTGTGTAATAATATTACAGGATAATATTCTACTGTATGGGACTTGTTCTACCTCCCTATGATACACCGAAACGTTTCCACGTCACTAGACCACGGCAACTGTTCCTTGATGACCTTGAAAGTCCAAATCATCATATGACGCGACATGCAGTCAGAGGGTTAAAGAAGGAATTCGAAAATGGATTCAAATTTTTTTTTTTTTTTTTTTTTAATCCTTTTGGAATTTGTCCTAAAATTCCTAAGTCACTTATGATGACTGAAAAGGTAGTATGGAACTAAAAGTAAATCAAGAAATCCACCAACTTGAAAGTTAAAAAATATATAAAGTCTCCATTAGCTAAAGCGAAGGATGTATTAGAATAATATTAAGTAGACAGACGAGTAACCAGAACGAGTACCTCTTACTCGTATCTAGTACTCGTACCCTGCACGTGTATGCTGAACGCGTAAGTTGAACTCATACCCTGAACGGGTTAGCTGAACACATACCCTGAACGGGTTAGCTGAACACCTACCTTGATATAGAAAAAATGACTGAGTTCCCGAGAACCTAAGAGAGGAACTAGACCCAAAAAGCAAAGATTTAGTAAGAAAATAAACACAAATTCTTATTTTTACAAGAAAAAGTAAGCCCAGCACTAAAAAAACACGTAAAATAATCTCCCTTGAGACCTATACACTTACTCATGGATGCAACTGGACATCTCTTGGGCCTGATAGGAGTCGTATTAAAAATTTAAAGCAAATTTGGGTATAGCCTCCGGCAGCCATTACAGATTTTAAGAAAATCCAACACCTGGACGACCAAATTTAAGAAAAATTTGATCGTAGCCTCCGGCAGCCTCATCCGAATATACCTTCCTATCTAAGACAAAAATTGATGAGGTTAACTCGAAACCATGATAGCTACAGTCAGTTAACTAAGAAATACGCAGATATCCCCTAATAGCGTACCATGCAAAGTAACATCCTAGCTAAAACAAGTAAAGAAGTCTCTCTTAAAATAAAGAGACTTTACTTAATGACCAGTTAGTATACATACTCAACTGGCCTCCGGTCCCCGAAGGAACGCCAGGATGCGGCCACGTACCCAATAGTGCCTGAAAACAAATGTAAGCCCTTCGATTTGAAGGACTCCACTAATAAGTAAGGTATCAGAACGGAAAGAAGAAAAGTAGCAGAGTGTACAATTTTAAATTAAAATTAAAATTAAAATCAAAAGAAATTAAAATATGATACAGAGTGTTGAAGCTACAATAAAAAGGAAAAAGAAGGGCAACATTGACCTTCTAAAGAAATTAAAGAATTCAAGAAGTGATACCTTACACAACAACTTTCCATTTGAAAGTCCAAAGTACAATTGAGATATAAAAACAAACACTAAATGTGTTATAATCTTCGAGAAAATGCAAGTGACTGCTTAATTCATGAAAGAAAAATCTCGAAAATATATCTCATACACAAAAATAAAAATGATTAGCAATGTTAGTCATCAATAAAAAAAGGTGTACGCAAAACAGAAAAAATATTCTCATAAAAGGTTACCCCACCAAAAGGAAAGGACCGACATGGACCTGAAAAAATTTAATTTTCTTCTATTATGAGAATACTTAACTAAAATATAACCAAATGACATTAGAAACTAACAAAACTCGAAACCGGGGAGAATCGAACTTTGTTAAGCACTAACCTCACGAAAACCAGCTCTCACAAGGAGTATCTTCCCAACGAAAACCCCTTGGGTAAAGATATCGCTGAGAGTACCCGCGGATGTTTTCATGAAAAAAGACTTACGCTGGTAAGATCAATGTAAGATCGGACATAAGTAAAAACTCCTGGAAATTACTGAACAATCAAGAACTGTGGTTAACTCAAACTTCAACCAAAATTCCCTTATGTACAGCAACTATCCATAGCGGAGGTATGACATAGACAAACAGCCCTTTTAAGTGATAACTACAGCTAGATTGTTTATGTCAACTACGTCACACCTACTTTTAGAGTTTTCTGAATAAAGTCCACTACCTATCAGCACTCATAGAATCTTTTGGAACTGGCCGTGCCTCGTCAGAGGTGGATCTTGCATTCGCATGATTGACGAATGTACGGGCGCACCAATTAAACAATCGTTGGCTGTTCCTCCTCACGTAATTGCCAAAGATTACCAGCAATTACGGCCACCAAGTTGAAACAATAGGACGCTCCATAATTGACTAAAAAATCGGACTGTCTACACTCAATGGAATTGCCGTAGCTATCCATGGGCCTGGTTAACAAACACTTAGAAACAACAAGACCCCAATCACCTAATTGAAAGTGACCGGCGCCCAAGCACAATTGCACGAAATCAAAGCAAAATTCTATCCGAACTGGCTTCAAAGAATTAACCTAGATATACAACAGGAGGCAGACCTGTTGGTGCAATGAGTTACTTTCTAAATATTTCAGCTAATAAGTAGCCGGCAGAATCTCATTCTCTTTCGAACAACAAACGATCTAGAACTACGTCGTAACTCTTAATTACCATCTACCTTCTCCTTAATTACTGACGCATCCAATAGGGGTAAATCCATTGTGTCGGTCGAAGTCGTCATCACACAAAAAGCAAAAGGTAGAGAAAGCAAGCAAAGCACAAAGCCAGCTAACATCAAAGTCGAAAACACAGAGACAGGAAAACACAACCTCTCCCCACGAAAGCCAGACTTTAACTGAGGAGTTCGCCACGAGTGTGTTGGCGTGGCGAGAAGCCCGGGTGCTGCTAACGAGCGTAACCACCTAGTTAGAAGTACCTTACCTGTGGCGGGCGTTTTAAACCTGCCAGACATGATTGTATGGGTGTGACGACCCTTCAAGGTATGGGTCTTACGTGGCGTAATTCTTGTAATGGGAGGAGGTAAAGTAATCTACAAAGGCGGATTACTTTAGGAGTCTTTATTTGACTATCAGTGGAAGAGAGCTTTAAGGCCTTTTAGTACAAGTGTGCAGTCGGGCTCTGGACTGTGAAGTGTCGTTCCAAGAGCGAACGAGCTTCCACGAAGGCACCTGATCAGGAGGTGCAACTCCCTATGGTCGAAGGGGGTCAGGTAGGTTATTGACACTTCGAGGTATAATATGTCTACGTGAGATGTTAAAGTCCAACAGTGTACATTCTCACGAGAGCTAAGGTTTACAGTTTCGACATACGCGAACGTAGTCATAAACACATGTCCACTAAGTAGAACACAAACATCTTAGCCTGCGTCTTAGTATGTTGAAATGTATATGCGCAACGCTGACGTCAACAGACATGGTGACACAGTTGCTAAATGAATATATATCAATCATCAGTTATATGGAAATCATATATTGTATATATAAAACATGTGTATAGTGACATATGAAGTCACTACATTACTCCCATACGAAGATGTTTTCATGAAAACAAATTAATGAAACATGCTTGGCATAGGTAATTCAGTCAACATGCAATGCATAGGTATACCTTGGAATATAGTTGATCAAACAAATGCTAATGTATAACACAAACAGATCCCAAAGTATAAGATAGTATACTCCTTGTAACATAGGGATAGAAAAAAATGAACAACATTTCATATCGAAGATTGAAGATGAAGGGGACCATCCTCAGCACGGCACAGCTAGGTTGCTGACGATGACAGGTCCACAATCACGGTAGGCGCTGTCCATACGCTGCTTGAAGAACGATGCTGGGTACACTCGTAGTAGAGGCGCTGAGAATCTATATTCGGTGCATAGGAACAATAGAATTCGTTGGCGTTTGGAGAACGATGAGTGTAGGTACGTTTAAGACATGGTCTGGTGTCCCGCACGGTGTTGATGAGGCGTTGAAATGCGTCTTCCATGTCACTTCCGACAGGAGATGACGATGATGCACGATGTTGATGAAACGACCAGGCCGGGGACGGTGTTTCCGTAGAAAAGCGCAAGTCCTATAGGCAGAGTACAGGGAGATGTCCTCAGGTGGCGTTGATGTCGGCAACATATCAGAGAAGTCGAGCTGCTGGTTAATAAAATGTCTTTAAGAATTTGGTATTCAGCAGTTCATGGTGAATGGAGAGTTTGTATGCTTGTGAGATGGTTAAAATCTGCAACTTCGGTGGTAAAACTCCATAACATCTGGTGTAACACACAAGATGTTTCAGTTTATTGAAGACTGTGGGTTGTGGTATTGGGAATTTTTTTAATAAAAATTACCCGCATTGGCAACCATCGGGTGTCATACTTTATCTTTAACAAATCATAATTGTTGGTCAATCCTCAAAATGAGAATAGAATGCAAGGAAATCATTTGAGCAAGGTCACAAATGAATAAAATGAACAATGAATTTAGACGTTAGACAAATGTGTAAGAGTGATGAGATTGAAAAAAACATGGTATTGAAAATCTCAATATCAAAGAAAGAAAGAGTCTAAAAATAGAAGAGATAGTTACCAGTGAGTTATCACGGTATAATCATTGACTTGTGTCACTCATGAGACGTGGACACGGAAATATATCAAACAAAGAAAATCATTGACAATATGGAAATGTAGTTGAAATGTAAAGTTCACAATGATAAAAGAAATCTAGGAAGTGGGTAAGAAAGTTCTATATGAGATATTGAGACTGCAGGAGTGTGAACGTAGTTAACAACAGCATGTTGTACAACAACCAATTCTGCAGGAGAAATCAAAGTAAACAAATGAGTTAAAGTTGTAGAAGGTAATGCTTATACATGCATTTGACACGACAAGTGAGAAGATGATTGTCAGTAGAGATGCAGTTCATCGCGCCCTTGTAAGTGTTGACGCTGCATCTTTGAATGACAAGAGTCTGACAGCACGTCCCGTATCTGTAGGTAGGGAGCGTGATCAATATATAGAATGGGTTAAATAGTAGCAAACAGTTAAGTATTACTATTTAACAAATAATCATCACTGGACATCATTCCAGAATAAAAAAAAATCAGAATTAGCATTCAATAAACAGATGAACTAGAAAACACCCAGTATTTTCTTCAAAATCTAAATCTAAATCTGAAAACAAAATCAAACACAGATCCTAGAATACATCACAATGAAGGAGACATCTATGAACGCTGAAATAGAATGCATAACCAATGACTATTTAGAAAATGAATGGGGGATTACGCCAGTAATCCATATTAGCTCAGTACACGAAGAGTGCCATTTCCTCGTGCTTCAGTCAGGCCCGAACCTGCTGATTTATTGGTCTCGCAGGGGGCTGTAGTCTTTCAAGCGTTGCCGTTATCCAGCTAGGAATCAGGTGGTCCAGACTCGGACGTTCCTTTATGTACTTGCATGGGGAATGTCCAACTAAGGGACTGTCTCTAAGGACATGACTAGTGCCCAGGTATTAGGCTTTTCAGCCCTTCTGCGGCAGCTGGCAATCTTATCAATCGATACGCTTCAACCTCTGCATTATCTGCAGGAGCGTGCAATAACTTACGGTCCTAACACTCTAACCTATCGTTAAGCGATGGCCTAGATCCATCTGGTTCTGTCCTGGTGAACTGTGGTATCTACCTGGGTCTTAGGTTAGAATGGGGAAATGGTCGCATGGAGGCGACTAAGCAAAGGGTTTCCATGACTACTTCAGTCACTATTGAGCTAATACGGGCTACTGGCAAAACATGCTTGCATATCATTAGAATGACTGTTTAAATGGATTTGTTAAATAGTACCAAAGTCATGGGAACTTATCTGAAACAATTGAAGTTGACAACAAAATGGCCGCCGCCACTTCCAGACCACCACGCACCTGTTAGAGGGGGAGAGAACCACCCACAATCTCCCACTACATTCACTCACTCGTATTAGCAACAATATAACTGGGGACCTTCACTCCAGGGGAACAGAACTTAAATTAGAATGAAACCCTTACTTTAAGACTCCGAGGGAGTCGAGGAAATGGCACTCTTCGTGTACTGAGCTAATATGGATTACTGGCGTAATCCCCCATTAGCTCTCCGAGTGCCATTTCCTCGTGCTTCTTTGGCCAAAAAATACCAAGCGATGTCCCCAAATAATAAATTAACCAGAATTTGATTATGGGCAGGGAGGAGTGAAGGGCCCACCCTCTAGCCTCTAAATGTGTCTCACCTTACAAAGGTGTGAGCCAGGTGTTGTGGTGTGAGTATTGCTTTATAGGTCCAAGGGACCAGTATTTAAGGCATTTAGCCTTGGGTCCACATTAAAATCGGATTTGAAGTAATGATGTACAAATGATCTGGTGGAAGACCAGTGACACGATGACATGAGTGTTTCAAATGAGGCCCCCCTCAGCCAGGCTAAACTGCTAGAAAAAGAACGAATATCCCTGACGTTAAAACTAGCTCCTGGGTCCCCCGACTTTACTAAATCAACGATTAAACTACTGGCATGATTGGCATTGAGCTTGACTGAGAGGTTATTAGGGTTAAGAAACAAAAAATTGCAAGAGGTAGCTTTGGTTGCATTTAGGTAGGCCTCAAGATTAAAAAGAGGACAGAGTCGTCTATTGTCATCGGTAGAAGAAGAAGAACTGGTCTGCGGTCTGTCGTTGGTACAGTATCTGTGCAAAATAATGGGTTCAGGTCTGTCGGTCCTTTTGTCGTTTTTGAACCTATAGGACGGATCATACCCTATAGATAGTGTCTTTTTGTCTACAGAGTAATTAAAAAAATTCTTAGATCGCAGCGAGCTAAGGGCATCCGAAATCCTCCTACCGCTGGCAACGAGAGTTAAAAACAGTGATTTCTGTGTTAAAAACATTAAAGAGTTATCTTGAGAATTAAGGATAAAATCTACTACCCTCGTTGCATTCCAGTTGACTGGCTTATCTGGCTTAAAACCCAACAAGCTAACACCCTTCATAAACTGAGATACAGGGGGTCCTCGACTTTCGTCACTAATAGGGACCGAAAAAAGTGATGAAAGTCGATTTCGACGAAAAACGAAACCCTTTTTCCCATAAGAATCAATGTAAAGTCACTTGGATGGGACCAAAAACCCACATTTTCGTCACTTAAACTTTTTATTTATGATTTATAACGTCCTAGATATTACTATTAATAAAGAATATACTGTAAATAAATAATATAATCACTAAAATATCTAAGATAATGAAGGATTGATACAAATAATCGCCCAATCTCCGACTTTCATGATGACAATTGGACGCAGCTATAGTCCACTTCGGACAAAGCCTTTACAATACGCGATACGAGCTGTCACTATCAAACTAAAGAAAAGAGAGACATTTTAATTTATACTTCTAGAAATGGCCTTTATTCTTCATTAAACAATGACATTAACTCACAAACAAACAAGAAATTACGTATATAATATGAAAGAAAAACAAACAAAATAATTAAACTATGAAAAGTGAACAGTTTTTCTACGGAATGAATGATAAAACTATTCCATTACAGCTCGTAGTTTCCATAATATTTCATTCATCTTTTTCTTTCTACGCACTACAGTATGTATCCAGTATTTATCTAAAATCAGAATTACATTTGGTTAAACTAAAATGACACAATGTACACCCACTTAAAAATTTAGAGAATTAATAAACGATGAAATTTGAATTGATAAAAGAACCTGAACGAAAGTGTACGGAGTCTTCATTCAGGAAAGCGACCTTG
>SKFP01154385.1:0-12052 GCA_005815305.1 Pandalus platyceros | reverse complement strand
TGTTAAAACATTAAGTAGGAAAACGTAATGCTACAATAAAACTTTTGTAATCACAGTCTAAGTATATTTATATGTAATGTTCATTACACTGCAGTATTATGCCAAGTGGAAGGCATTACTTTAAACATATAGTGAATCTCTCTAATTGGTAATAAGGATTTCTGATGACCCACTGACTATTTGTTGTAATAGGCTTTTGTATTGCAAAGCTTATTGACATAAATGTGATCAATTGTTTTATTTCTCTACATGTAAACAACGGCCATTATTTTCTCGTTTGCAGGCATATCAATGTGAGAGAAACCATATATGTTGAAGAGTGGTCTCCAACGAGGAGGTACACGGTTTCAATAAGACCAAGAAATACTGCAGAGGGTTGCATTATCCACTGCACTGTAAGATAATAGCAACTAAGTGACTGAGATTAATGGTTTACACTTCTTAGGGAAGCTGTGATCAACCTCCTATTCAGTTGACCAAGATTGGGAATGAAGACATTCTTCAAGCATTTTTCCCACTGGAATACATACGAATTTTTCGAACAAGAAAACAATTCTTAGTAAGACAACTGTATCAGAAGTTGACATCCATTACATCTTTTTAAGATAACAGACATAACATACTCTTTTTTCAAGCCAAAGCATTTTGGAATCTCGAAGTCTATTTTTATTGTTTGTACTAGATAGGAAACTGAGTTTCAACCCAGCATTATATGAAGATGATTTAAAGGGTATTACTTCTAGGATGTGGGTATTTGTCTTTGTAAGGGAACCCTTACTATATTGTAATTATTTTATTTATATTATTATATTTTTGCTGAGGTCCTATGATTCCTTGTTTAGACTGCAATACCAAGGTCTTCTCCATGCTCTCAATGTTGTAGAAGACAAGGCTTGTGGGTATATGAGGATATACTTGATCTGGAAGAGCCATTCCATATTGTGGTTGTATTTCTAATTTCTGCATTGAAATGGCTATATCTATGCCATGCATTTCAAAGGAGGAAATGCAGTGACCCATGTGATTGAGGATACATTATCAGCTCAACATACTTGGTAAGGAAAATAATTAAATTGATAGTGTGACAAAATGATTACCTTTAATATTAAGGATGATAATAATCATGTACAAATTATATAACCTCAAATATCTAAAATGATCAATGGTTGATTAGTATATCATGATAACAGAGAAAGGGGACACAAGCTACCAGAGGTAATATACCTGATTAACTTTACAAGTTGGTACCAGCATTGTCCCGACATCATCTTAATTTATTCATTGCTAAAGTGTTTTATGCAAATCAGTATTTTTTCGGTAAAATTTAGATATACTAAATAAATAAAAGGAATATGAAGAAAGCATTGTATAATGATGTGCATATGGGATTTATATACCTCATAATTATGACGCTTATGAATATAAGTTATATAAATATATTATAATCGAAAAATCTAAAATTGTATGAATTATTTATAAATTTCAATAATTATTACATAAATAGTTAATTAGCTAATGAGTTAATATAACAACATTATAGATACCGCTTTCCTCAAGAATGGTATTGCACAATAACTTTAAAACTATATAATGATGTCAGTGATTTTTGTGGATAGAGAAGAGAGCATCCTCGCTATTTCAGCAGCCTTGGTTTAATTCAGCCAACCCTTTGCAATTTAGTAGTGGATGTAAGACACAATACCGCCCCCCCCCCACCCAAGAGAGAGTATGAAACACTCCCTTTGTCACTGAGCTCTTGATTAATGCCAGAAAAGAAAATACCTCTCTCTCGTGAAAGGACAATAATTGAACTGTTGCAAGAGTTCAGTTCTCAGGGATTTTGTGAAAGGGAAACATTTTTGAGAGCGCCTTTAGAAATACAAAATCTTTCTCTTTTATTGAGCCTTCATTTCACCAAAGAGACACACAGAGGTTAAGGGAACTCTAAGAATATATCTTTTATGTAAGTAATGATAGTATTGATATTCTTTGTTCTTTTTTTATTGGAAATGATTTACTTGGTGTTCGTATGTTGGATCCTCTTAAATTTGTATAATTAATTTGAATATGTTTTTATTCTGTACATAAACGAATAGTGAGAGAGTTTCTCTTAACAAGCTTAATATAACACCTTTGAGTTTTATTAATGTTTTTATCTTAAACGAAAAATAGGATATATTCGCCATTAGTTTTGCACGTGGTTTAAGATGCTGGAATACGTAAAGGAATGAATATCCTCTTTAGCCTTATAAAGTTGTATATCCTTTTAATTGAAGAGTGTGAAAGACCTTTAAAAAAGGCTAGATTATCCAATTTTCCCTTTTACACGTGACAATCTATGCATTTATAAATTTTAAATACAATCTTTCATCTACTGTACATTGGAAATGGAATCATGAGATAATCTAAATTACGTTATGCTTTTGATAGTAACATCAACAATTGTATTGCTCGAGAGAATACATTTGACTTTATATCAGAATTTAAATGTAACGTCTAAAAATTTTCTAGAATGACTACCATCAGAAGGGATATTATGAGCACATAATGATATTCATTGAAGTTGGAAATATTATGATTATGTTTTATACTTACAATTTCAATTCTCGTTCTCGAACATTCGTACCTTGAAAAAAGAAAAATGTCCCGGCTCTCCAGGACATCAAATTAGTTACATTACACTTCATTTGAGTGCAAGATATGGTTTAGCTTCTATGCAAATATGTTTTTTTTGTGATCAACATGAAAATTGTATATTTTTATAGAATAATAAGAGCCTTCGGCTCCCTAGTCAACGGCCATGGCTTGTGCTTTGCATTTCTTGCCTACAGCCACAGCCGTCTTCGGTGACGGTCAGTATAGATACCTCCAATCTAATTCACGTGTAAATAAAACGGGAGTGTCTGGGGTAATTTAGACCTAGTACCAAATGAACGAAATGTATACCAACCTCATCTCTGCATAGGGAGTTCGCTAAAAGCACATTTGGCTAATGTAGGATAGGTTAGGTAAGGAATCGTTAGGTTAGAACGTCGCTATATTTAGTAAATTTTAGTGAAATTTTGTATTAAAGAAATCCCTTGGCTAGTTTGGTAGCTACAAAACTTATTATCATTTGCTAATAGCTGTTACCTAAATATTAGTCTATGCCTGTATTACTTTTTTCTTACATCTGATCGAATGGCTTAATTACTCAGATAAAAATGACTTACAACAAAAGGGTATAATAGAAAATGTTAAGAGATAACAAGACTCTGGTTAAAGATGTAGCTAGTTAGATCAGAAGGGATAAATGATATACAAATAATGATTTCTCATGTGATATGACAAGACAAAAAGGTAAAATGTGCTTAACTATAGCCTTTCATCATTAATATTTTTCTACTATTTAGGAGTGCTTCCTAATTTACCATTTACATACATGATTCATTGTCATTCTCTTGTTATCCCTGCTCGTTGATAGATATGTCTGTATTATCTGTTAGTATTTGCAATTACATGTATTCGAGTATGACATTCCTCTCATTGCTCTGGGAAGTAAATGAGGACCATTTCTCATGACTTTATAGTTGTATCTTATTTCACTTTTCATTCTCTGTAATATTAGTATTTCAATCTATCCGTTAATGGTCTTCAATATGCTAACTCTATAATCAAACGTATATTAAGATAAAGACTATGATGAATTAGAGTTTGGTATACGATAGTCTTTAAAGGGCATTTGAGGATCACATATGATTAAAGACATTTAAGTTACGTCAGGGTAAGTAGAGTGGACATTTTTTTTAGATATTGATATCTCTATCCTTCTTATACAATATGTCAATTTGACACTTGATAGCAG
This sequence comes from Pandalus platyceros, assembly GCA_005815305.1. Taxonomy (NCBI): domain Eukaryota; kingdom Metazoa; phylum Arthropoda; class Malacostraca; order Decapoda; family Pandalidae; genus Pandalus; species Pandalus platyceros. The sequence continues at coordinate 8,208 of SKFP01154385.1, read as the reverse complement.
TTCAAATTCCTTTTCAATGACTTATAATATTTGATGTATAATTGAGTCTGAAATATCTTTAAAATTGTAGGGGTATTTTTGTTATACAAATATCTCATTTCATGAATCTTCAACATCACATCCAATTTGCTGTGCTTTGTTTTTTCTCATCAAACGAAGAACATTAAAAGTCATTGCATAGTTAGAGGAAAATTCTGAAAAACCCATTTGAAAGCGCTTGTCATGGAAATGAGTATTCGAGGAGCAATTTTAGAGGTGGCAGTTCACATTTTTTTCTTACCATGAGAGAGATGGAAATGTGTCTTTTCCGTTATATCTTATATATAAATTAGTATACCAACATTAAACGAAATGAATAATATAATGATATAAATATTCATGAAAATTAAGACATAATGATCAAATATGGCTCTTCTACTGAGGTGCACATCCTTCTATTCTTATGCAGTAACGTACGAGTTAAGGACCGTAGTCAGCTTTTTTAACGGAAAACTCGAATCAGCCCGAATTTTTTTTCATACAAGTTTAATTCCAAATGAATTGATCTTTCGACTGAAAAAAAAATCACTCTAAAACGAATACTTGAAAAGTTATAGGGATTTAAAGTAAGCCCCATAAAAAGAGGGTTAAAACGTACTGTATGCCTGATCAGGAAGTACGCTTATTCTTATCATGATATATTTGTGATTTGGTTCATAGCACAAAAAGCTATTATTAAATTACATAATTAGCTCTCTATATTTGAAACTTAGTCAGTCTGTTACTCATTTGTTTTTAAGAGTATGATAGGTTACTGATACTGCATATTAATGAATAATGAAAAATAATCTAAGGATCTGTAAACTCTGTTACCAATAATATTAATGACAGTTTGAAATTAAACCATCAGAATTTGCTGGGACTGGGCGAACATATCCTCTCTCCAGACTTCAGAAATATTCTTATTATCCACATTATTGTATGAGATTAATCACCTTGCAGGTTACTTGCACCTGCATCGCTTATACAAAGATACTCTCTATTGTCCAGGTATGAGTAATAAAGTCAATATACAGTACATACATGTCTAAACCAATTTATCTTGTTTGAAATTACAGAAAGAGAAAAGAAAAAAGAATTGATAATTCTTATTATTTTTTCGTTAACAATTATGCTGGATGGATGGTGTTCGGGAAGTACAGTTCCTACTTGCAATAAAAAAGAAAGAAAAAATGAAAAAAGGGGAGAAATTCAGGTTGAAATTCCTTTGTGATTATCTAAAACAAAAAGTTATATTTCAAAAATAGATTTTGAGTAATAATTAAACTAAGGTTTAAATAACGAACTTATTAACACTAGATTAGTTATTTGCCATCAGCTGAAAAAAGCTGCAATAATAATGCGGTTTTTTTTCAACATGGATCCATTATATTTATTAGGCGTTATTTCCATACTAATATTATCATAATTATTAAAGTGTGATTTTTGGATTTGCTTAAGCATAACTTGTTCCTCATATCAAGGTGTTGTGGTAGAGTTAGCAGCATCCTACGTCATATTTCAGTTTCAGGTTTTGGCGAATCCTTATTATTAACCTGTAGCAAGTAGCATTTCTTAGCTGTGCAGAATGGAAGATTTACAAGACACTTTCAAATAGTTTTAACTACACTAAAGAATAATTTTGAAATATTTACTACTAATATTAATCAGTTGTGTATGTAGTCACTTCTAGTAGCATTTTCTCTTAAACTATTATTATTCTAAAAGGTAAACGCAATGTCAGTTTAATGAGAAATATAATAATCCAAAATCTCTGATTTTCCATATTACTTAGAGATGTTTCCCCCAAGGAAGAGACTTCCTACAGGTTAAGAACTTCATGTATTATTTCTATATTGGCAGGGCATATGACTTGGAGACCTAAGGCTATTGACATTTCATTGCAAATGGAATTGCAGACTCAAGTACTAATTTCTCGCAGCGGCGTGCAAGGCCTCAATGTGTTACTTTCTGATCCAGTGTTTTGAAGTACTATCTACTGTAAAGACGTCATAAAGAACAAAAGAAAAAATATATATTGTATTAATAATAGAAATTTCAAGCAGCCCCACTCCCTCTATTTCGGCTTGGTCTGTGATTGGCCGCCCTTTCATCCTAGCAGGGCAACAGAAATGAAGCAGTTAACTATCAGGCGTCTTGGTGGGTGGGAAACGAGACGACTGAAGGACAGTAGTAGTTCATGAATATTGGCAGCCCTTTTGGTAATACAATACAAGACACATGATGCATCCTCAACTATCAAAGAAGTTTTTTTTCAGTTTTTTTTTCTTTTCCTATAAAATAGGTCTAATTTCTAATCATGCAAATGAGTAATATTGGTAAATACATACAGTATATACTCATTTTGATGACATGTGTCACTAAGCAACATCCATTAAGTAGATTCAATTGACTTGAACGTTAATAAGCTTGAATTGTCTAGCAACGTTATAGTCGAGAAAATTCCATTGCGATTGTTTTAGATTCAATTGTTTTTTTAATGTAATTCATTACTTATTTAGAGGAAGTAAAAGTACAATATTCTTCAGTCTTTTGTAGAAATATATTATGGTCTGGAATGATAATATATTTACAATAAAGCATTTTGTGAAACATCGATAATTGTAAAAAACAAATTGAAAATAATGAGGTGCTATAAATATACTAAAATTTACCTCTTTTAAAGGGAGTATCTTAATTATCCAATCACAAAACAGTAAATATTACATGTGGATGATGTTTATTTAATATTTTGATAATATGTGCAATATAGTCAATGTAGCTCTGTGATTGGTGAGATTAGTTATGAAGGGTGTCAGTTTTACACCTCCACGACAAATTTGACCAATTAAAACGTTGGACTAACCACGTCAAGACTACCTGGAAAAAAATATTAGAAAAACATCCAAATTAGTTATTCTATTATGCTAATTGGATCAATCAGTACTTGTCATTATACTAAACTGTCATCACCTTGGTAAACTTTAACGTACCCATAGAGACATTATTGTCCCTACTCAAACCTATAATGAGTCAACTTTATTTTATTGCATTGAAATATCATTACGACTGATATTAGTATAGTAGTCTTTCCGTAGTAATTATGAACAATAATAATAATAATGATACATTTAAGTATTTGTGTTGAAATGAAAATAAAGCATCATTTAATGGGATATCAGAGCACGATCTTTTTCAATTTTACAATTCTTAGTTATATCAACCTTCAATAAAGAGAGGAAGTACACACATATGTGGTAAATAACTCACATTTTGCTAAAAGCTTTCGTAGTTTTGTTTTGAACAAAACTATGACTGATTCATAATATAAAACAGAATTAAGTATTTCCTCAATTATATTTATCTAATAGTCTGGAATCAGCAGTGTAAAACATACTGGTTTTTTTCAGCTAAAAGCTTTGTTTTCCAACATTTAGACGCACTGTCTCATTGTCTTAGGGACATGAATTATTCAGTAAGGTATGGGGCAGATACAATAATTTTTACAATTAGTTATTTAGAACCATTCTTTTCCTTATATTCGGAAATAATGAAAGTGTTTATATTAAAAGTAAAGCTTACGGAGGAAACACAAAGGATGTTTATGGTAATTGCTGACGAACAAGTATTAATTTAGAGTAAAACAATCAAAGGAAATTACAAAGTAACTTGGAATAGGATAGCTGCAACCAAGTACGTTACTCTTGATAAAAACAAAAAATCTATGTAATTAAATTAATGCCAGGAATATTAAAGGTATTTTAATCACTTAATTTTTAAAAAGAAAGGTTTAAGCAAATTCACTGAATATATTGGTCATGATTAGATTAGATACTGTAGTACTATTTTATGTATAATCGTCAGTAATTAATGAATGTTAATGAAACTGCAATTTCGGATAAAATCGTAACAGTCAAGGTTGACAAATTCTCTCCCCGAGTAGTATGGAAATAGAATGGTTCAATTATTTATCTTTCATCCCGTGTTAAGAGGCCTTCCAGTCCTCAATATATATTTCTTTTTATATTACTCATCACTTGGAATTATGCAATATAACCTGATCGCCATCAATAGCAATTAAAACCAGGCTGACTGGACAATAGGATAAGTTGTTTGAAGAAAGAAAATATTATTTTTAAAAATAATTATTTAGTTTTGGCCTACAGCTTTGCAACCATATGAGAATTATTATTCTCAAAATACACAAAATACAGCAAATTATATTTTAAAAAATTGAGGATAATTCTATTTGTATTGGATCAATAGATTTTATATGTATCAGATGTACTTTAAACATTTTTTAAAAAGAAATACAATATGGGTTTCCTTGTTAATCATTTATACAATGAGTTTCAGAATCGATTAGAAAAAGTATGTGTGGTTCTTTTCTTTCCGTTAAAAAATAATTCGGTAGCATTCTAAAATACTATTCTTAATCAAAGCATCCACGACAAATTTTTAGCAGTAACATGACTTTTCAAAGTGGCTATGTTAACAAATCAAATAGATAAATTGTCAAATGCATATGGATGTATATCAATGTAAGAGACAAATCTAGAGACCTTGGTTTCCTTTCTGGGTATAAAGAGACTTTAGTTTCACATTCGGTTCTTTATAATCCTTGTTGAGTAGGATTAAGAGTCAGATTTAAATATAAGACATTGTCGGCGACTAAGATCTTAGACCGCAGTGAGTGGAACGATTGGAAAGCAGGTGAATATTATTGTTATCCATCTCTTTTATTTGTGCCCATGTAATCTTAAAGACTTCAGTTTAGTATCGCTCATATGAGCTCATTAGACGTCAGTATTTGAAGTGTTACGATTACTGCACGGCTTGCTCAAGCATGGGTGACCCCAGAATGTCGTCATGTGTGTTAGCATAAGCGTCAGACTAAAGTGACCAATCTGTGTGCAGTAGAGAGTTCATGAAACATCTGACACTAGAAATTGTGTATTATTCCGTGATCCTTGGGAATCTACGTGGACTGTGCTCTACCCCAGTCATTTGGAACGTTTGTAATATCTCCCTGCACATGGATACACCTTTCTAAGGTTGAAGGGTCAGATGGGCCGTACTGAATAAGTCATAAGGAGATCATATATGTTCTCAACGCCGAGTATTTTGGTTAGAGTATGTCATAGTAAGTATCTTGGTTAGATCTTGTTATTGCAAGGTGAGATTTTCTTGGTGTTCTGCTTATGAACAGGTCTTCACGCTCCAAGAACAATGGGTTCAATTTATTAATCTAAGTTTGTTTCCTTGATAGGAAGATTGGTTGGTCTGTTTAATATTGCTAATCGTATTAGGCGATATTTATTTACTTTAATGTTTGGTTTATTCATGTTCATGTGTTAATGTTATTTGTTATATCCTTGAGCAAAGATAGTTTTCTTTGATAGTTTATAACAATCTCTATGATTTTTTGTTTAAATTATTTACTATCCATATGTTAATAATTTCGTTTGTGAAAAAAAAGTTAGCTAATATATCGATTGATTATATTTCCCGGATTTGTATATCCTTCATTAATTTGGTTATTCTGTGAGTCATTATCTATAAAGAGGAAAGATATATTTCCTAAAATTATCAGCAATGCATGATGTGGTATGAATAATCATGTTGTTTATCCTTCATTGATTTGATTATTCTGTGAGTCATTATCTATAAAGAGGAAAGATATATTCCTTAAAATTATCAGCAATGCCTGATGTGGTATGAATCGAACTCTTTGAATAATTATGTTGTTTATCCTTCATTGATTTGATTTTTCTGTGAGTCATTATCTATAAAAAGGAAAGATATATTTCCTAAAATTATCAGCAATGCATGATGTGGTATGAATCGAACTCTTTGAATAATCATGTTGTTTATCCTTCATTGATTTGATTATTCTGTGAGTCATTATCAATAAAGAGGAAAGATATATTTCATAAAATTATCAGCAATGCATAATGTTGTATGAATCGATCCTAAGAGTGACTTCACTCAGTGAAGTCACTCTTGGGATCCCATCCTTCAAGAGTGTCCTTGGCTCCACACATCCATTGCAGTCAAAGGGTTCTCTGGAGTCAAGAACGCTCTCGAACGAATGAAACATTTTGAAAGCAGTCAGTTCAATTTTGCACATGACTACATTAATCTGATTTTACTATGAGTGTCGATAACCTGAATCAAAAGACATTTACCGATTCATCTGCATTCAAGTAATATATCTTCTAGATAAGTTCGATATATTTATCTCTTAATATAATATTTTGCTTATATTCTTAACTTATCTCTCAATTTCCATAGCGATTTGATAATAGAATATTTATTAGATACATACCACAACGCGAAATTCATTCTAGTTCCATCACGTATTAGGTCCGTCTTTCAATACACTATTTGTATCTTTCATTTACAATGGCGAATAAGGATCCCACATTCCCTTACACACAACCCGATCTAGTTTGATCATATATCTGTTTTATCTGTTACTAGTGTAAAGCCAGTCACATATGATGGGAGCTGAAAGAAGACTTATCCACAACTTCAATGTAAGTTTTATGAATACCTAAACGTAACATAAACTAACCTAACCTAGAGGAGGATATTCAAGCACTTTGACCCCGACCTTCATACTCTCAATCATAAAGTGCCACTAGAAATGGCGCCATTACCCGGACATTTTCAAAATTAATTCATACTTTTTTTCTACATACGAGAGCTTTTATGCTACAAACATTACCATCTAACAAGTAATAACAAGTTTTAACCTGTCCCAAATTATGTCCATATGTCTGTTAAGAATAAAAAGATATTGTATATCTAATTATTTTAGCTTAAAGTTAACATAAGGTTAACTTTGGACTTAAGAAAATAATGAACTACTTAATTTAGCATAGGGGTTCTGATGATTTCCCATAAGCAGTGGCATAGGAACTGGGAGGAAGATGAATTGCATCCCTATAATATTCCTAGGGGGTAAAGTGGAAATATGCATTTCGGCCATAATTTCAAACAAGAAATTAGCAATGCCTAAAATATTGGATGTACTTTAGAAACCAGTAACAATGTTTAGTACGTATATTACATAAACTATGATATTTGATATAAGATCTTCGCATGCCCCCCCCCCCTCCATCCATTCCCCATCTTTAATCATCCACCCCTTTCTTTTTTGTTGTATATTGACATCAATAATACTTCTGTCTTCTTCTTAATTCTATCCATGTTATATTAAGTCCAACTAAGACAGTTTTCAGTTCTCAAAAGAGTGAAAACCAAATTAAGTACGACTGTAATCTTAGAGAGAATAAACGGTGTTGTAATGCTACATATTTTTTAAAGAGACAACATATCACCTTAACTACAAAGTTTATCACCAAATAAAAGTTGACACCATTGTGGAAGCTTCAAATGATTCCTTTTCAATTCGTCTTTTCTTTGGTAATATTCTAGTTACACTGTACATTCCACTTATCAAACTTTTATGCAAAGAAAGACATTATCATATTTATAGTCTGTCATGAGGGACTTGGTTCTGATTAAAAAGCAATCAACCATAATGATATTCGATAGTTCTAGCAATCAAGTGAATGTGTATTCAATAATGCTCATTTAATCATATCCAATATAGTAATACTTCCTGATATGCTTTCATGTTTTAGACGATACTTTGCTGAATACAAAGTCATTTCTTATCCTAAGATTGCTGTAATCAATCTAATCATCGCTTTTGATAACCCATCAATATGAAGATTATGGCAACAGTATTCATTTGGATGTTTTCCCTATTGTCCCACGTAATCCTAGTAACATAATATTCCATGTTTAAAAGTCACACTTGAAAATAAAACAAATAAGTCGGTCTACTTGAAATTTCAGTACTTCCTCCCCGATAATTCCAAAAATCCTACGCAATTTGTATGATACAGTAAATTGCACTTGCCTGCCATTTCTGCCATTATTCAGTTTTGTAAACAAACCATCTATAATCTGGACACAACTAATTAAGGCCAAGTCGCCTAATCGTAAACAGTTAATACAGTCTATTTTCTTGTCCCTGTCATAGTTGGACTATCTTTGCCCTAATTTGGTATCGATATGGAGCATTATACACCTCAAATCCCCAAGGCAACTGTAAGGTGGAAAATCCTAGCAATATTTAGAGTTAAACCGTCCTTATCAGGCATTACGGACAGTCTC
>SKFP01154335.1:0-12500 GCA_005815305.1 Pandalus platyceros | reverse complement strand
CGTAAAAGAGGATGGTTCGTAAATGCATATTAGGGTGGAATACATTCGTTTTACGAACTTTCTTCATACGATCTGTTTTCCCAGACACAATTGAGTTCGTAAAAGTGGTGGTACCTGTATACGTTATCATTTTATTTAAGAATTTATGATACGAAACAGAAATTATATAATACTGTATAAATGAAAGGTATAATATTATGCATAGTAAAAGGTTTACAGTAACTATAAGACTACGCTCTAATATCGTAGATTTTTGGTAAGCCTACCCTAGACCCAAACGAAACCCTTGAAATTACAACTCACCCATTACATGTAGTATATGATATACTGATTTTTTTTTTTTTAGAGAAAATTAGGAGTTTGCCCATTACATCGGCCCGTCCATTACACGACGATATATGGTATACTGTATGGTAATACTGAATTTTACCGAGTTATGGGCAACTAAGTTAAATTTTAACTTCAGCAGATTTCATCCAATTTTGACCATTTTTTGCCGATCGGTATATTGAAAATTGTTGTTGGTAAACGAAATTTGGGTTACAATATACTGCGGTCGTTAAATCGAAATTTCGTTAAAAGAATGGTCGGTAAACGAGGGAGACCTTACTCAGTAATTCAGACTTATACTGATAATAATGGCGTTTCCAAGTAGAAGTAGGATTAGGAGGCAAAAAAATAAAAAAATGTATATATTATATCGTGATGTACAGTATGATTCATTGACATTCAGCTGAAGAACACCCTATAAACAGAATAAACATCACTGTATGAAATATGAGTGTGTCTTTGTCTTCTTCCAGTACTTCCAGGATCTATAAGTGTGCTGATGTTTCTTATTTTCCGCACATTTACCAGGGCCATTTATCAAAGCAAGGTCTTACGGGAAAAAATAAGGTATTTGTAATTAAAATAATTGCTCGTTTGGTGTTATATAGATGATTTTTCCCACTGACCCAAAACCACTTACACATGTTTCTAATATACATTTTATTGACTTAGTTTAAGTTAGAGATTTTACATATACAGCGTACATATTATATTTGGAGTGATAGATTGTCAACGCCTTATTACCCTGACTGCTAGAAGTGGAAATTACGGTCATATAATCTCACGTGTGTGTGTGTGCGTGCGTGCACGTATTCCCAAAATATATTTTAAATATACAGTATACACAATCATCTTTGGAATATTAAATTGCTAACGCCTTACGAGAATGGAAGCTGCTGTAGCATTTGATAGGATGTAAACATATAAATCCTATTTCACAGACTGTCTAAACGTTAAGGCTAGTTTACACTGTGCTGCTTACATTCGCTTTGGACAAGCTTCTTAATTCATTAGCGAATTCGCTGGTTAAAAATTTTAAAGATGCTGCTTCTTTTATTTGCCAGTGTCTAAAATTTTGAATTCGCAGCGTCTAGTGGTCGCTGCGTTAAAGTTTGCAGCAGCTTCAAAATAAGCGCCGTGTCAGGATGGTAGCTTATGATTCATCAGGCGACTAGCGAATAGTTGAGTATACTGCACATGCGCGACACGCCCAGCCAACGCCAGTAGACGACTGTCCCCACAAAAACGCTGGCGACTTCATACTTTTTTACCAGCAACGTGTAAACGGTTTAACGCTAACGACTTTATCAGCCAGAAATTCGCTTTGGCAGAGTGAGAAGCTGCCGGCAAAAGAAGCCAGCGACTAGCGTCAAAAGCTGCACCATGTAAACCAGCCTTTAGCAATACTGCCTCAAAGCATTCAATCAAAGGCTTCCGCTTCGATCAATCCTCTCTTTGCTTTCATAAGTCTTTTTTCTTCGTATTATTATCATTCACACGTTAATAATGTTCCTCTCAGACTACTCCAAGCAATAAGAATATCTCTCTTCTTTGAGCTTTAATCCTGCACTTATTGCCTGGACATCGATTTCAATTATTCAATATATGCTTAACCTTACTAATTAAAGGCTGGTTTACATGGTGCTGCTTTTATTCGCTTTGGACAAGCTTCTTGATTCGCTGGTTAAAACTTCTAAAGACGTGGCTTCTTTTATTCGCTAGCGTCTACAATTTTGAATTCACAGTGTCTAGTGGTTGCTGCGATAAAGTTGACCATGTCCAACTTTCCCGCTTGCGTCTAGCGAATAGCTGGCTTTATTTTGCAGCAGCTTCAAAAGAAGCACTGTGTTGGGATGGAAGCAAATGATTCAGCAGGCGACTAGCGAATAGTTGGGCATACTGCACATGTGCGACACGCCCAGCCAACGACAGTAGACGACTATCCCCACAAAAACGCTGGCGACTTTATACTTTTTACCAGCAACGTGTAAATGTTTTAACACTAGTGACTTTATCAGCCAGAAATTCGCTCTGACAGAGCGAGAAGCTGGCGCCAAAAGAAGCCAGTGACTAGCAGCAAAAGCTGCGCCGTGTAAACCAGCCTTAATCTTCTCTTTGAAAGCTTTCTACTAACAAGTCATGCTTCAAGGTGGGCCATGTAAGGACCCCCAAGTATTTAGTAGTTTAGCTTCTAAAGTACCACAGTTTGTGTCGCGATTTGTACAGTCAAGAAAAAATGTCGTGAAGCAACCTTTCCGAACCGTGAGTGCTTTGATACTTGTTTCAGATTTCTATAGTTCAAAGCAAGGTTCGAAGCCTAGTCTAAGTGCTTCAATACTTGCTTCAGATTCCTATAGTTTAAAGCAAGGTTCGAAGCCTCGTCTCAGTGCTTCGATACTTGTTTCAGATTCCTATAGTTCAAAGCAAGGTTCGAAGCCTCGTCTCAGTGCTTCGATACTTGTTTCAGATTCCTATAATTCAAAGCAAGGTTTGAAGCCTTGTCTCAGTGCTTCGATACTAGTTTCAGATTCCTATAATTCAAAGCAAGGTTTGAAGCCTCGTCTCAGTACTTCGATTCTTGTTTCAGATTCCTATAATTCAAAGCAAGGATTGAAGCCTCGTCTCAGTGCTTCGATACTTGTTTCAGACTCGTATAGTTCAAAGCAAGGTTCGAAGCCTCGTTTCAGGATTCAAGAGTCTCGAAGCAGGTTGCAGGACAATCATTTGTTTCTTGACCGTACCCTTTTGAAGTACAGCCAAGCCACAAAACATATGACAATGCACACTATCATTACACACACGTGTACAGTAGTTATAGTTGAGCAAACACTTAATTCCTTCAAGGCTAATAATTGGCTTTGCTATACGCTTAAGCATTCCACCTATTGTCATCTAAAATGAGGTATTTCTTTGACGAGCAACAATTTCATGGCGATTCTCAAAGACTTGATTTATATTACCCGTTCTGTTTCCGAATTCCATGGTTCCTCTTTCAATGTACTGTATACAATTTCCTGAGGCATTATTGGTCTAAGAATAGATTTGGTATTGATGAAGGGCGAAAGGATAATGATAGATGATGATGTTCGTCAGGATGATTCTATTGATGATGATGAAAATCTGTTTGAAAATAAATTCAGAAATTACGGATATTCAGGAGAGCAATAAGAATATGAACGAAAAAGATGTTGCTGCGTGATAGAATCGACGAGGTTGATTAATAATAAAATGTAACCATGAAAGTGTTGAGGAAGATGATATGAAAATGATGGTGATGATAACGAACTCGCTACTACTGTTGTATAAAAAGTAATGATGAAGATGATGTCAATAATAATATTAATAATAATAATAATAATAATAATAATAATAATGTAATAATAATAATAACGATGATGATGATGATGATGATAATAATAATATTAATAATAATAGTAATAATAATATTAAGTTAAACCATACTGATGATGATGGCCACGATGATGATGAAAATAGTAATGATGATAACATTAGCGTAACGATGATAATGATTACCAACAATCTGCAAATTATTCGACAACTAAGTAAAAACAAAAAAAAAAGAACGGGAAAATAGCAAAAGATGTAGTCAGGTAACATGTAGATAAAAGGAAAAATCATCGTAAATCACAAAAATAGTTCCAATGGTATATACTGTCATTATGGACGACAAAAAAAAATGTTTTTTTTCTGGTCCAAATATGGCTGGGTTATTCCCCAGTAATTACACACAATAAGTGGAGTAAAAGTAATCACGACTTTTTATATAAATGGTTAAGGTTGCTGTACTTGCATGTTAATAAACATTAGTGAATCGATGTTTTTTGTGCATGAGAGTAGGCATGACGGGTTGGGGGGGGGGGGGGTTAGTAACCGGGTCACTGATCATACTTCGTGTTGGGATATTTATTTTTTTTATTATTTTGCTCTTGTCCTTTCCTTTTAAGGAAAGTTTGGAATGTACAAACGTACTGGATTAAATCATTCTGAACAAACTCTCATGAGACTAATATAGAAACAGAATTTGTTTGTATAAAACTGTGTATTACTTTCCTGTGGAAAACTTGACCAGGTATCCATTCTGGATTTTGTTCTTACAGTCAAAATGTCCCATGTGTTTTTGTTGTTATTCTAGAAATCATCTTACCTATGTGCCACAACCTTCACTTACTGTCTGTTTTAATGGTAATAATTACAAACAATCACGAAAGCGTCCCTTCAAATAAATCTGTTTGATTAATTACACAGAAAATTAGCCCCACGGTGATAAAAAAAACCATTGGTGGTGATTAAATAACTAATCATAAAAAAATAATAAGCAAAACTGCAAAAGATAGATACAAATTAATTTAGGCATACGGTCTGATATGTGATACAGATAACTGGAAAAAAAATATATTACTGCTACAAATTCTTCCAAGACAAAAATACAACTTTTCATGTGCATTGTATGACACCAGGCAACCTTATCCCGTAGAGTTTTCATTCTCTGTTGATGTGAGAAATAAAAGTTGCTAAAGATAGATACATGTAAATACAGGGAAAAAAACCTGAAGAAACTGATGTTAATCTATGTGCAATTCTTACTATTAGGGTGAATTATCTAAATGGATTTAAATCACACTGCCAATAATTGTTATGTGCATAAACTATTCAATTTGTAATGCACCAGAATATTTCAGGTTCAGGGAATACACATCACCTCACCTACGCCTTGGCTAGGATCCCAGACAACCTGTATAAGGTAAATTGTGTGAAACAAGTGAACTATTTTTTTTCTTTTTTCTGTTTTCTTTTGTTTCTTTTCAATAAAAAATGGAATTGCTACATAATGTCATCCATAAAGGGCATGGGTTTTGTAACCCGTGTCTCACAACCCACTTGTCCCTTCAAAGGACAAAAATGAACTTAACATATAAAGTAATTTGTTCTTGTCTTTTAAGGATAAAAATGTCCTCACATAATAGACCCATACAAGAACTAATTTGGCAGACAGGATTGACAAACCGGAGTGCGTGACAATGTTTCTGAAAGAAAAAAAAAAAGTTTTTTTTTGGGGGGGGGGGGGGGGGGGTTAGTTAAGCATAGTTCGGCGCTCTACTAGGCATATTTATAGGTAATATACATTTACATTTGCGTGTAAATGGTCTTCGTTAGGCGATAGCCAAATGGAGAGTTCATTTACCTTGCACGATCTGTTCCTATATTTATCATTGGCATATCACGATAAGTTATCGGGGGCAATATCATGATACTAGTGTCATTAAAATCTTTAATAAAAAGCAATAGGAGAGGAATGATAGAAATATTCACACAAACATTACTCCCATTCGGCGCCAAGTCTCTATTGCTAGCCTCTTTACTATCAATATAACATTTTATATAATACTAGTATTAACCCCATCAAAAATGACGGGCTTTCAAAATGTACCTTCGAACCACACATAGACGTATTGAACAACAGGCCTAAAAGCTAACAACACCATAAGTTGTCTAAACATCTACACATAAAGGGAAACAAATCAGACATCCGATACAACACTCCTTGCGAGCACCATCTATTGAGACAAATATTGAATGCCCTCTGGCTTCCATCACACCTAACTGCCATACGTTCCTCTCTTACCTCATTCATAATTTTTGGAAAAAGGTCGTAACATACGACAATCGTACATTCTTTGTGAATCCCGCCTCAGATTGACTTTCAAATGGAAGCATCGGAAATCTGAGATTGTCGCTCTTCTTTTTCTGTCTTACAAATTATGTCACTAAACATTTTTGAATACGTCAATTGACTTGAAAGGAATATAGGCATTATTGTTTGGCCAAAGATCGATTTTGGCGATGCAATGTTTTTTGAAATGCGTATTACCGCTTTCTTTTTATTATTATTATTATTATTCGTGTCTACTGTTTTATAGTATCGCCAAAAAGGGGAGATTTTCGACAGTTTCTTTCAAATATCATATCTTATAAAATAGGAATGTTTATATTATAAATGTTAATTCATGAAAAGAAATATAAACAGATTTACCTAACATTAAAATCTTCAGCGACTTTTATTTACTGTATTTAAATTATTTTGTACGGTGCTCTGCAAAAGTGAACTGACTGCTTTCAAAATGTTTCGTCCGGGAGCGTTCTTGACTCCACAGAACCCTTTGACTGCAATGGATGTTTGGGGGAGCCAAGGACACTCTTGAAGGATGAATTGTGATCCCCAAGAGTGACTTCACTCTTTGTTTCTTAGAGAAACAAATAGACGCAGGATATGGCAACACTCCACACGACCGCCATCTATTGAGGCAAATATTTGAATTCACTCTGGCTTCCATCTCACCTAACTGCCATACTGTCCTCTCTTACCCTCATTCATAAGCTTTGCCAAAAGGCCGCAACATACGACATTCGTAAACGTTTTGTGAATCCGGCCCCAGCACTCGATTTCTGAATAGTGAACATGCAATATCTATACCAAGCATGTGTGTCAATGATGTGTCCTAAGCAAGGAAGTCATTTCAGTATTTTGCCTCTTTACAAAATCTACGAAACTGACTGGATCATTACGTGCTGGGAATTAAATCCTTGCTTTTAATATAGACAATACCTGCAAATGAAAGGCTGACAGACTCAACCACGTGTTGAAACGTAGTCCAACCTTTCATCTGTTTGGATCATAGTTATGTTTAAAGTGAACTTGAGAAGGAATTTAAACAAAATGGAAATTGGGATTATTAATATCTAAGATGGAAAGTGACATATAAGAAAAGTCTGCTTCTTCATTTAATCTATGAGTTTACAATTTTTTAAATCATATTTTCTGAATTAGGGAAATACATTGTTTGTTAAGGTTGTTAGTGAGAGAGAGACAGACAGACAGATTTTATTTTCATGTGTGCCGATCTATATTCTCCAAAAACTATTCGTAGTAACATTCTTTATGAGACAATTTAAAAGTAAAAATGTCGAAATAGGGAAAAATCTCCAATTTCTCCAAGACCCCATTGACCATTTTTTATGACATCTGGTAACCGGTAAAAGCGATAACGATATTTTGTTTTTTGCCTTTGTAGTTCATTTTGGTTTTGCTCCCACTCTTGTTCCTATCTTTCAGCATTTCAATATAAATCCAGTGTTAAGGCAAGCGGCCATTTCACAATATTCTAAGCCAGGTGTTCTCATATTTTTTCCTCACCAGGTATAGACCCCTGTGCTATCAGACCAATTCAATTCAATTTCAATTCAATGCCCAGGGGGGGGGGGCGAGGATGGGTGGTAGGATAGAAATAATGAAAGATGGGATATAAGTAGGAGAGTTTTGGAGGGTTATAAAAAGATGGTGGCCTTTACCACACAGGATGAATTATGTAATAGTATTAGAGCGTTTGGACGAATGAATTTTTGTACGGAAAGGTGCGTGAGTAGACAGTAAGTCTATCGCCCAGGGGTCGATGGAGTCAGGCAGGGCCGTAGGAATCAAAGCAAGCGGTGAGGCGGGTCCACCGCGAGAGCGGTAGGTCTATCGCAAGATGTCTATTGAGTGAGTGGGTGAGTCTAGCATGAAAGAAAAGAAAAGTCTATTGCTAAGTATTTATTGATTAGAGCGGGTGGGAGCTGAGTGCGCCGTGAATGGGAGTTAATGTAAGGATGAGAAGTCTATCGTGAAAAGTCTATTAAGGTTGAGCAGGAGGGAGCTGAGTGCGCGGTGGATGGAAGTGAATGCTAGAGTATCAGACCATCGACCCGTATCCCCCATTACTGAGACACTGAATATAGAATGGTATAGGAGGGTTGCTTGAGAATCACGGAGATCAATCTATCTCTGTGATTGGTTCACTTCGGCGTGAAAGGTAAACAAACCAACACTCGATTATCCTCCACGTTGCCTTTAGACCAATGAATGAGCTGGAATGTTTGACAAGCTTTTGTTTGTGACGTCACACACAACCGACCTATTAAATTAACCCTAATACAATATGGAATGGTACTGTATGGCAGTGTTAAAACATATTTGGTGCTTGGACAGAAGCTACTTTCCTTCTCGTAAATCATATAGCACCCCATGAATGATATCTGGTGAAAGTAATACATTCGAACCTGCATTGATTTTCGTCAGCCCTTAGCGTACACCCTGGAGACCCTCCTGCGTACCCCTGTGAGTTCGTGAACACGAGTTTAAGCACTTCTTTTCTAAGCTATTAGATTGTCATGCATATAATTATACCGTCACCTTCATTTTCAATGAAGGTGACCGTGGAAAAGTTCGCAAAAGCTTTCAATGACACATTCAAAAGGCTAAGAGGTTTTAAGAGCCTTCACGAATATGCATGGTGTAGTCGGTATCCAATCCATTATATGACGCCCCTCTGTCTACTTGGAGGTCTTTTGAACATACAAATTGGAGCTGCCTCTTTCTTTCTAGTCCCTGGTTTCAAGTCCAGTTACCTTCCCTTTCATATAGTCAAAAGAGTATTAGTATTCAAAGGTTGTGATTGTGACTTCTCTCTTTCAATCTAAAGTTACAGATATAGGACTTTTGGGATTCTAGGCCTTTGAGCCATGAGGACGTCAAAATTTTAGGCTCCAAGCCATTTTGATCTAACCTAACCTACCCTACCCACTGACATATCCTAACATAGTCAAGCCTAACATAACCTAATCTAACCTAACCTAATCTAACGTAACCTAGCCTATAACGTATCCTAATCTAACCTAACTTAACCTAACCTAACGACTTGGTATTAAATTTAGACCGTCGCAGTCTAAATGGCATGCAGCTTAATCGACCAGTTACCGGATTTTTATATAGTATAAGTTTTTGAGACTTGTATCAAATTTCCATATTTTTATAACTTATCATTATTTTTATTATCATTTATGCTTTCGCCTCCGTTTGTTTGTATGTTTGTCTGTGACCAATATTACTCGAAAAGTACTGCATCGATTTTGATGAAACTCTGTAGGAGGGTAGTACATGACATAGCAAGGAGTGATTAGATTTTGATGGTGATCCGGTTCCAAAATTATGGACGGATTTTCATGATTTTTTGGGGGGGGGAGGTCGGCCATGGGCCAAGAACCAGATTTTGGTGGAGGTATGTACTTTCCGAGTGCCGGCCATCTAGTCTTCTTCTGTTTTCCTTCTCTGCTGTCCTGTCAAAATTCTCTGCAACGTTATTCTCGACGTCAATGACCATGTGACGCCAGGTGACTTTCAATGAATCAATCACCACCTCGTAGGGAAGATGAAATGGTGATGGAGTCAAGAAACCTTTAAACCATGAAACGATCATTTTCATTAATATTCTTATGGGAAGTTGATCATATTGAAAGTCATGATATGACTAAATGCAAAAGGAAATTTCATTAACGCGGTGACTCCTAACATAGGAGTCGTGCATGAGAGGATCTTCGACGAAGGTGGTAATGCTATCCCTACCCACATAAACCCATGGGCAGTGTGAATGTATACTCACTTACTTTTGGCTGATAGGCAGAGAGCATCGCTCGTGGTATCCCGCTTTCGTATCAGTGTTACTGGTCAATACCCCCTTATTATTCTACCAGGTAGTAGGATAGTCATTTACCTTAACCTGTCATATCTTTCCTTCAAATTATGGATACTCGTAGCATTAACAAAACTCCCATCAAGCAAATTCCATTTGTTGACCACCCAGCTTTAGATAAAGGACTTCTGCGTGTCCCTCCATGTTGTCTTTATTTAGTTCTCCAGCTATGACCCCGAGTTAGATTTCTCTCGACGTATTTATCATTGTCCACTTTATCAAATCCCATCTTAAAATTAATGTAAACACTGTTATCAGATCTCCCTTGTCCCATTACTCTTCAAATGTGAGTAGCTTTTGTTCCCTTAACGTCTCACTTCTATATACAGTATGTTCCTTTTAAGTGCGGGGGCTATGCAGCGCTGCCATTCCTTGAGGACGGAATTCGTCTTGTCTATGAGGAGTATGATAGAGAACGGAGATAAGTGTGCTTGGTTTGTTAAGGCTGATCTCCGTTTTCTATCAAAATCTGCATAGCCAGGACGAATTCCGTCCTCAAAACGGCAGCCCTGGTGCTATGCAGGTGCAACATACTCCAGTTCTAGCCTTATGAACGCCAAATATATTATCCTAAATATCTCTTAGTCCATATATTTGAAGGCTACAATAATGAACAATAATGCAAACGCTGATTTTATTATTGCATTTTTGTGTTTTTCTGGTGACAGATCAGTCATTACAATTATTCCTAAGTCCCCCCCCCCCCCTTGCAGATCATTATATATAGTATGGTCTGTTTTTGTTTTTACCCATGCTCATCACCTTACATTTTGAGGCATTAAATTTCAACAACCATCTTTCTGACCACTGTTTTTGATTATCAAGATCTCTCTCTGTAATTCCCTGCAGCTCTCGTTTCCCTGTATTTCCCTTATGACTTTCGCATTATCTGCAAACATTGGCATAAATGACTTAATTCTACCTGAAAGATTATGAATGTATACCATAATAAGTAGCGATCCTTGACTCAGACATGTTATAATCGTCATCAGGAGTCAAAATAATTGGAATCGATTCCACAGTTTCTGAGGAAGCGTAATCGATCCCATTGTCTTGGAAAGCAAAGGAATCGTAATCGTTGGTAGGAAATTCAGGTTGTGGCTTTTCATAAAGAATATAGAAATATTTAGATATGAAAATGTGTGTGATATGAGATTTAGGTTATAACTTCCCAATAGAAAAAATGCATATACTTAGAAATAAATTATTATCATTCGTCTGGTATTACACGAGGCAAAACGTTTGTTGTCAAGAGACGACAGAATACAAGAGCTGAAAACGTATAGCTTCGCTGATGGCAGCTTGCCAACAAGTTGTTACATACATTTTCTGGTGGCATAGCAATCAATTACATTACCTTTGGAATCGTAATCGTAATCAATTCCAGTCCATTTTTTAATGGAACGGTAATGGTAATCATAATCATAGGCTTGCTACGTAATCATAATCGGAATTGACTCCACTTGTGATGGAATCATAATATCTATGGTCCTAATACCAACTCCTGTGGCACTCTACTTGTCACTCCTCTTAGGCTAGATGTAGCGCCCAAACTTTCACCCTCTCCTTACTATCTGTTAAATAAGCTCTAATCCACTTAAACTCTCCTCTCACTCCTGCTAACTTGTGTACCTGCTCAAGCAATCTCTCATACGATACATTGCGAAAAGCCTTTTGGAAATCTAGGTAAATGTAATCGGCCCATCCATCTCTTTCCTGCATTATGTTACTAACTTTTTCATAAAATTTTAGCAGATTTGTAACAGTTGATGTTCTTTCCCTGGACCCATGTTGCCCACAAGGTACAAACCTAATCCCCTTTAGCGGTTTTAGAATCTATTTCTTATTGATTTTCTCCAACACCTTACATACTACACTTGTTAGTAATACCAGTCTGTGGTATTTGGCTCTTACTCTTTCACCCTTCCTCTTATATATCGGTATGATATCTGCACTTCATCACTTAACGGACAACTCTCCTCTCCTCAATGCACTTTCAAAATCGTATGTCAATGGTACTGCTAACTCATCAGAACTCTCTTTCAGTATAAATGTAGCAATTTTGTCTGTTCCTGGTGCTTTGTGCGGATCTAGCTCCCTCAACAGATTTCTTACCGCTGTTACTGAGATGGTATTGTCCTCCTGAGTCTCCTTAGCATAATTTGCCAAATCTATGGGTGGAAAAGGTTTCTTTTATTGTATGAACAGCTTGGAAGGATATACTAAGTTCCTCACATATTATCCTTGTCAGTGCTTGTTATGTTACCATCTTCTTTTAGCAGCTTGATTACCTACTCATCTCACTTATCATAAAGCTGTGGAAAAAGATTAGGATTCTCCATAGCCTTCCTCCCAAAATATTTCAAAAAGTGTTTTTCTGCATTTCTGCGAATTGCTAAGTATTTATTTCTCACTCTCGTACACCTTCTGTAGTCATTTATCCCTTCTCTTCTTCTATGCCTCCTTCATTCCCTATCCATTTCTTTTTTGGCTTTTGCACAAGCAGTATTAAATCACTTATTGTGCCCTTCTTACCCATCCTCTGAAAGTGGATGTACTTGTCCCAATCTATCTTTCTGTGTAATA
>SKFP01154227.1:0-13181 GCA_005815305.1 Pandalus platyceros | reverse complement strand
GCGTGGGATTTCCATCACGCGTGAAGGTTTTCTTACGAATGGTAAGTCAAGCTTGGGTTTCTGTATTGAGATATTTGTTAAAGCAGTGGCGGAGCCTTGCTGTTTTCATGTATTTATGGTTGAGTTTGCCTGATATGCTGCAGACATATTGGGGCTTTTTGGATGAATACTATTAGGTAAAGGTCTCAGAGTTTTGAGAGAGTTTTCCAGGTGTGATAGAAAGCATATGCGTGATGGAAGTTTCACGCGTGAGGGAATTCATACGCGTGATATATTGAGTACGCGTGACATTTTGGTTACGAGTGGAGGATCGCTTACAAGTAGATTCCTTGGACTTGAATTAACTTTACCTTAGGTGTACCTGGTATTTGATCATTAGTATCTTGTCACTTTTTTGGCATTTACTGCCGGCGTTTGGACTTAGTCATTTTTTGCCAAAGAAGCCATCACTTAGACTATATGATAGTTTTTTTGTTTTTTTTCCCCCTCAATTGCCTAGTTTGTTTCAAAGGACTTAGGATTTTTTCATGCAAATGCTTAGGTGTAGACATTTAGGAATGATTAGTTAGTCTTTAATCTTTCTTTAGGTTAATTCTTTTAAGATTTATTTGAGACTTTATTAATTTTTAAAAGTTTTATAGTCATTTTCTTATTAATTTAAAAAATTTTAGATTTTAATTTTATTTTAGTATTTATTTTTTAAATTTTTCTTTCACAGACGCCTGTTAGATGTCGTATTAAGAGTTGCAAGACCAGTTTCTTGCCTTTCGGTCATGCCAAGTGCCCTTCGCATTCTTTGGAGTGTGAGAATAAGAGTTCCTTAACGTTAACGCCCCATAAATGTAAGGGATGCCTGAATCTTATCGGGCTTTTTGCTTTGGATTCTCAGTTATCATTTGATCAAAAGGCGCTAGCGAGCAAGTACTTTCAGATTTGGATTAAGATGTTATTCAGGGGCAAACATTTTTCTTTTGCTTCTCTTTTGTTTGCAGTGGCAGGTTTTTTTGGAGGATTTCTTTGTACATAAGTGTATTTCATTTTCAAGAGCTTCGGTTAAGGTTTGGTTACGCTCTATATTGTATGGGGCAGGGTCAGGAGTTAGGTCCTCGTCAGGATGAGGAGCTTTTTGAGGTTGCTTTTAACCCTCGGGGGGGGGGGGGGGGGGGGGGGGGGGGAGTCGGCGCCTAGATGGGGGGATAAGAGGAAGAGGTCTCGTAGTACTCGTAAGGGGAAGAAGTCGAGGAAGAGGAAGCACAGACGGAGGTATTCGTCTTCTTATACGTCTTCTAGCTCTTCTAGCAATTCTAGTTCGGATGTTTCTTCGGATAGGTCTTCTGAGCGCTCTCGTAGGAGGCGTAGGAAGGTAGATAAAGGGAGGGAGTCTAGGACTAAAGGGGGCGGGAAGAAGTCACAGGAGTCAGGGGATACAGATGTTGAGGGAAGGAGGGAACGTCAGGGGGATGAGGGTCAGGATGAAGGGGATCAAGGTTCTGGGGGTGAAGGTGGCCAAGCTAGGTCAGTGAGGAGTCAGGGGCTTGGTAATAAGGTTAGGTCCTCAACTAGGAAGATTGGGAAAGGGGCTGGTGGTGGTATTGTGCTTAGAGGTCTGAGGTTTCAGCCTTTTAGCAGACCTGGTGGTAGTGGGCAGAGTCAGGAGGATGTTAGGATGGTAGTGGAAGATGCTGAAGGTCAGCTTAGGGAAGTAGATGAGGCGGTGGAGTCTGTAGAGCCTATAGGTCAGGTGCAGGGTAATCCAGCTTTTGAGGATCTTGTTAGGAGGATTCACGGTTTAGAATCTTATATTGCTCATAATTTGCCAGGAGAGGATGATGAGGTGGTGGTTTCGGAGGGGTCATCGGCCAATGTTGCGTCCTTTGACCCGTTAGAATGTGATTTAGATGATTGTCCAACTGAAGAGCAGTTGGTTTCACTTTTGCAGGAGGCGAAGCTTCCATTGACAGGGAAGTTTCCTTTGCCAGAGTTGTGGCACTTGTCTTATTGTGATTTAGGTTTACCTAGATTGTATATTCCCTTTTTAGGTGTTGTCAAGAGGGAATTTTTTGCAGACTTGGGCATTATTGACGAATGTAGACAGATTTGTTTTTTCTTAAAAGCCAGTAAGTCAGTGCCGTTTGTTCCTCCTCCCGCAGTCTCAGCCATGATGAGGAAGGAATTTGATGATTTGGCGCGGTTAGAACCGTCTTCGTTTCAGTTTAGCCAGTTTCTGCAACCAGCTAAGGCCGTAGGTTCGACCAGGGGCTTTTTTAAAATTTATTCCCCAGACGATTCATTACTTGACAGGGCTAAGGAGCTAGGCTCTATGTCTGCTTGGGAACAGAACAGGGAGCATGTGATTCCAGACTTCGCTAAGTGCCCTTGGTTCGCGAACTTTTTATTAGACACCCCGTTAGTGGATTCAGTTCCAGCTTTGTTATTAGAGCCAGAAATTTCTTTCGAGGATTTGAAGAAATTTCAGTTTTTTGTAAAACCTTTGCAAGGTAAGGTGGCCTTGGAGTGCCATGCTAGGAGAAGGCTAGGGGCGGCTTTTTCTGCAGCCATTCAGGGTGAGATAGTTGGTAGGGCTACAGAGGACCTGTCTGGTTGTGCCTCGGGCGCTCTACTCAAGAAGATTGATGAGGTAGTAGCGGGTAGTGCAGCTCCTCACCGTCAGTTGTGGGGTTTGGTGAAGCCCAATCTATGGCAGTGGTTGAAAGCCTAGAGAGATTTAAGAGTGGCCTTCTTGACTAGGTTCCCGGCCTCTGCGGTGAAAGAGTTGTTGACCTCTTCACCCTTTTTCTCTTCATTATTTGATCCCAAGGTTTTGTCAGATTTGGCTGAATTAGCTAAGGTGAAATGGACATCTTTAGACTTTCTGGTCGCCAATCCTCAGTTCCCCAAGCTTCAGGGTGCTTCTAAAGCAAGGGGAGGCTTTAGGGGTCAAGGGAGGCATGTTCGCCCAGGCATGGAGGTCATGTCCCTGGGCGTTCAATATGGTCAGATACGGCCTGAAGTGGAGATGGGTCTCACGCAGACCTCGGTTGTCACCGAGACGAGGTCAAAACCCATCTCCAATCTTGGAAGAATATATAAGAAACATGTTAGCTTCTGGGGTGATAGAGAGCACGGATCAACTGGCTTGCGTGTCGATCGTGTTCTCTGTTCCTCGGAAGGATTCCAAGAAGGTTCGGGTAATCCTAGACGTAAAGCGGTTGAACCGCGGGATAGTCTGTCCGAAATTCAAGATGACCACCTTGAATTCAGTGAGACAATGTGTCTCTCCCGGAGCATGGTTTGCTTCCATAGACCTCAAGGAAGCATATTACCATGTTCCAGTACACAGAAGTTTCAAACGTTTTCAGGGTAGGCAATCAGACTTACATGTTTTGGGCAATGCCGTTCGGGCTTTGTGTGGCTCCCAGAACATTCACCAAGCTGGTGAATGTCTTGATAAGCGAACTACAGACAGTGGGGGTGTCAGTAGTAGCATATCTAGACAATTGGTTAGTCTGGGGGGTCACCAATGAGGCTTGCGAAAACAGAGGCAGTCTGTGTTTAAAAGCATTGGAGGAGAAGGGCTTCATTGTCAACAAAGCGAAATCCTCGGTAGGACCATGCCAGAAGATCAAGTACCTAGGGGTAATTTGGGACTCTCTAACATCCACCATCTCTCTTCCGGTAGAGCTCCAGGGGAGGGTGGTGTCCCTAGTGAAGGATCTGTTGTCAGCTCCTCTAATATCCAGGAGGAGACTGGAGAGGCTTGCAGGACTGGTCAATTTTACCATCCTGATAGATCCAGGCAAACGTGCCCAGCTAAACAGACTTCAGGGTTTTCTAAAAACCCTAGCGAGAAGTCATTTGAGAGACAAGCTGGTTCCTTTTCCGTCAGGTCTAAAGTCAAACATCAAGTCCTGGGGAAAGGTGGGCTGGGTCAAGCAGTCAGTGAAGTGGAGGCCGCCTCCCTCGTTGCTGGTTCTGTTCACAGACGCCTCAGACGTGGGGTGGGGCTTTCACTCATCCCAGGGCCACGAGGGCTCGGGAGAATGGTTAAATTTAAAAAAAACCCATATCAACATCAGAGAACTCGCAGCAGTCTGCATAGCCCTCAAGGAGATGGCGGAGGTAAAAGACTGTCGCATAAGAGTGTTTTCGGACAATTCCTCAGTAGTGGCCGTCCTGAAGAAAGGAGGCTCGACCAAGTCCATTCCCCTCAGGAATTGGGCGGGGATGATTTGGAAGATCTTGAAGAATAGAAATTTGGTGCTCCTGCCGTGTCATCTGGCAGGAGCATTGAATGTGAGAGCGGACATTCTATCGAGACGAACCACCCTTCCGACAGAGTGGGTTCTGTGTCACCGTGCTTTCAACAGCCTAGTTCTGAGGTGGGGGTTACCAGAGGTCGACCTCTTCGCGACAAGGGAGAATTGTCGCCTTCCTCAGTTTGTGCCCCCATTTCCGGACGACCAAGCGATAGCCCACGATGCCCTGGCCGTGGACTGGAACCTTTGGAAGAGCATTTATCTTTCCCCCAGTGAATGCTCTTTCGAAGGTTTTGGACAAGCTCCAGTCTTTCTACGGCCAGGCACTAGGGGTGGCTCCGCTATGGCCATCCAGGCTGTGGTGTGGGAGGTTTCTAGCCTTATGCCCCCATCCGCAACCAATCCTAGACCCGAATTTGTCTCAGACCGTCCTAGGGGAATCCTTTCTCGCTCCCCCCTTATTACAAGCGCGACTCCACGTCTTTCCCTTATTCGCTCCTGCTGTAAGAGGGTAACGGGGGAGGGGAGGGGATTCGGTTTTGTGGAGATGGCATGGAGGGCGTCTTCTAAAGTTAAGTATGAGATGGTCTGGGAAAAGTTCAAGGCCTTTCTTCAGTTGAGAGGTTGTCCTGTTATTAATAGCAAGTCTATTAATGACTTTTTCGTATATCTGTTCGATGAGAAACACTTAATGCCAAATACCATTGCTTCTTATAAATCAGCCTTAGTTTTGCCTTTGAGTCTTGCTTTTAATGTAAATTTAAATGAATTTCAATTTACGGATATGATGAAAGGTATGTTTAATGCCAAGCCGTCTCATCTCCCACATGAGCCGGACTGGTCTTTAGACACAGTGCTTGAGTTTCTCTCATCGAATAGATTTACTAATCCTTCCTTCGTGGATCTTTCTCACAAGTGTGTCTTCTTGTTGGGGTTGGCCACAGGTGAGAGGATTTCGGAAATTCATTCTTACCTTAGGGGTGACAGTAATATTATTTTTGGGCAAAATCGTAAATCGGTCAAGATTATTCCGAATGCGTCATTCATGGCTAAGAATGAACTTCCGACTCGGAGGAAGCCTTTTGTTTTACCGGCATTAATGGTCAGGGGTTCTCATAGTCCAGTCTGTCCGGTGCAGACTTTGTATATGTATATTAAGGCGGTTAGGGCTTATCCCTCGAGATTTTTATTTGTTAATCCAAATTCTGGGAAGCCTTGCTCGCTATTCGTAATTGGTCAAATGATTAGGAGAACTATCAAGTGGGCTTGTCCAGGGTCCTTTCCCAGGGCCCATGATTTGCGTAAACTAAGCGTGTCCACAGCTTTCTTTGGCTCTCTCCATTTCTGATATACGTTCTCGAGGCTCTTGGAGGTCCGCTAAGGTATTTGCCAGACACTATCTTGCTAGGGCGTCCAGAGGAAGGAGGACGTGTGTGGCTCTGAGATGCCGTGTTGGTCCTACCTCTTTGTAGAAAGGGTGGGGGGGGGGGGAAGGAGCATCTGCAGCAGATATCAGAGCTTAGAGGTGAGAGTTGCATCTCTGGTTATTTTTATTGTTCATATGATTATGTATTAATCCTTGTTGTCTTTCAGGAATGGGGGTTTACGCATACAATATATCATTACCCAACCTCCAGTAAATTCTTTGGGAGAATAGTTCATGAGGGACCACGTTCGAAGGAGCTATAGAAATGGTGCTTTGAGTGTAATGAGAAGCTTATTTCATTAGGTCCTGAGAACGTGGCCCCTATGCTCCCACCCGTAGGTAGCCTCCCAGCTCTCATATTATGTTTTGTATTTGTTTTGTTTTCTCTTTTCAGACATAAAAAGTGGAGATGTGAGAGACTGCCGCTAGGTGGCTATGGGGGTAACGAATAGTTAGCCTGCTACTGGGTAGTTACTGAGGTAACTGCCGAGTGGGTGTGTCTTTGGGTACTGATGAACGTGACCAGACACGCCGTGCAAGAGCCATTCTTGCACTATTTAGCGGCTGATGTCCCTCACTAAGGGCGGTTTTTCCTTTTAGGATAAAACTGCTATATTTGGTACAGGTTTTATCTGTCCAGATACATGCATATATTTATGCAAGTTCAAGAGGGACCACATTCTCAGGACCTAAAGAAATAAGCTTCTCGTTACACTCAAAGCACCATTTCTCAAGGAATAGAGTTTCAACAATAGTTCTCTTCGGGTTCTATTGTCTAGTTCCGGTGCTCCGTAGCCTCAGTCGACCCCTGGTTTTTAATGTTTAGCTAATAAAGGTCAGGTTCAACCAATAACGTCTGTTCTTGGGTGGCTTTTTTTATTCTTTCCAAACTCTTGTTAGTCCTATTAGGCGGAGGACACACTGTGGAGGTGTTAGTTTCCGCGGATTGGATATACTGGAAAGTTTGAGGAACTACTCAAAATTGTAGTCATGTAGAGGTCGCAAAGTGTCTTGCGTATTCATATGAAAAGTGTTGTTTGGTAAATTTCCTAAAGCTTCCTTGGAACCTGCACTATTAGTTTAGCCCTTAGGGAATCTTTCTGGGATTCGAAAAAGGGGCACCTTTTAGTTTCCAATGCCACTAAGATCGAAACTTTCTTGGGCAGTCCTAAGTCCTGATCAAGTGCTGGGTGGTTCATTTAAGCAGTAAGAGTGGATCTTGAGTTGTCTCAGTGAACTAACTATGTAGTTAGGCCCCCAAGTAGATCCTCTCCTCATTCAGGCTCCAGTCCTTTCTGCGACATTAGGGTTCAGAGTCCTTTTGTGATGTCAGAGTTCCAGTTACAAGGGTTCTCATGGTTATTGCCTTGAAATAGCTTGCGGAGGACTGGACTAAGCAGTCAGTAGCGAGGTCTTTTCTCTTTCCAGTTTTAGGGTTCTTAGTGAACTTGGTTGGGAAAGGGGAGGGGCCTCATCTTTAGCAGGGTCGCATAGGTGCAGAGTCCTGGCTTCACCTCAGGGTTTTGCATCATTGTAATGGTCTTGCCTTTAGTGTCCCTGGCTCTGACTGTTTGGTATGTAGAAAACACAAGAATGAGTGTTTTCTAGGACAGCATGGGTGCAATGGGTTTGCTGAAGTAGGAAGTTCAGCTCCACTTGCTTTCTCTGTTTTCTGGTTTGACAGTGTTTCACGAGCGTTCAGATGGTGGGGAGTCTATATCTGGTTCTTTTTCATCTGGCTGGATTTTCATGGAGTGGGCCAGATGGTCTATACGAATACCTCTGCGAGCGGAGATAGGGCTCTGTCGCAGGGCCCACACATGTAACTCAGGTCGGATGAATAGATCCAGAGCTAGACCTCTTCATTCTAAGAGGTAACACTTGTTTCCCAAAGTCTGTTTCTCTTATCCTGGTTGATCAGGTTGAGAGGTTGCTGCAGGGAAGCTCTGGGTCGGTCCTTTAGGGTGAACATTCATTGGTTTCTCTAAATAAATGTTTGTCAGAAAGTGCTTCAGGTGCTGCTAACCTTACTGGGGCTTCCTTTAGTCTTAGCATCTCTTGGGCCGGTTCTTCTGGGGTTTTTGATACTCACGTCTCTGGTCAATCCTCTTATTCAAATTCGGAAACACTTCTGTGTTCAGCCCTTCTTAGGATTATTATAATATATTAAACAGCCTTTTCCGACCTAACTAAGCCCTTCTTAGAAGAATCCAATCCTGTTCCTTGGTTCTTACTTGCAGAGGCTGGGAGTCTGCAGTAAGTGGCTATCTAAGGAATAATGGGATGTCATATTTAGAGTCGTATAAGGTCCTTCCCTCTATAATATGACTCGAGAAGGGCTGGATTAAGATAACTGCTTTCTTTTACGTTACGCACTAAGACAATATGTTTTAGGTGTTGGTTAGCAGAATATGTTGATCTAGTCAAAGTTAAGGTTGCTGCTCATGTGTGTTGGTTTCATACAGATCAGCCCTTTCCTTTCTTCGAAGAGCTGGTTTCTAATAGAATTTGGGTAATTCTTTTCGTGATATAAGATGAGGTCCACTGGATCTGACGTCTGTAAGATTCATTCTCCACATGTCTCTGACTGATATTTGGTCTCCTGCCTGTTTTCTCATCATCTTCTGATCAAAGAAACTTTGTTTCTTTGGTCTATTTCACAAATACATATTTTTATGGAGAACTGTATTCCCAGTGCGGACTCTGTATAATAATTTTGAGTATGCTTGGGCCTTCGGTTCTGTCTTGCATTTCTGGGACCTGTGTCCTTCTAAGAAATGTGCTTAGTTCCGCTTAGGTTGTAATAAAGCATCGTATTTTGTGAAGAGCATGCTTTTCTTGTTCCCGTTTGGGTCGGGTTGTGTGAGCGGTCAGCATTTCCAGAGCCTTCCTTCTGTCTATGTCTCTCTACAATAGTTGGGAAGGGGCTTGATGTTTGTATCTTCGACCTATGATAGGCACTCCCTCACTGAGGCGCTTAGATTGGGGCTCTGCTGTCCCATTCTCAAAGTAGGTGGTTATCCCTTAACACAGGGTTATCCCTATATGTTACTATATGTAGGGAATTTCTATTATTAGTCATTCCATCCCAAGTATATACTACAACGGAAGTGCGGATGTCTGTCCGTTTCCTCATTATTGTGATTCAATGTTTGTGAGATGAGGATTTATGAATTTGATTTATTTCCGTTTTATTTAATCTGGAGTTTAATACGGCGATGGCCTATGGCTTTTCCTTAAATATTTTTACGGTAGTTTTCCTTCATTTAATGTATCAGTATAACTGAGGGTATTCTGCAATTTCATTATCATAGGTCAATATCTACGTTTTGCCTCTCCGATACTCTTTTCTTTGGGCCATCGGGTAAGACTATTTTTATCGTCACTTAATAAACTATTGTTCGTATTTGACAAATTTCTTTGGCCACTATGAAGTTAATTTCATTAAGAATCTATTTTTGATGTTAATCATCTACTTTAAAGGTAATTTGGCTATGGAGGTTAATCACCGAATACCGTATAATCAGTCAGAAAGCAAAAGTCACAGCTTGCTAAAACTATTAGTTCGTGGCAGTCTATCCTCCGCCAAGGTCACAGGGTTTCCAGATAGTTGGAGTTTACATTTCATTACCTTTGTAACAGCTCTATTTTATTTACAGTTCCATTTATTTTTCATCTTACAAACGTTTTATTTTTGAGATTAATTTAGCTTTTCATATATTTATTTTGACTCGAGTACATTTTAACACGTTATTCAGTATAGGTAGGAATTAATCTATATTCTGTTCGTGGTTCTCCCCTTTTAGATCCAAGTAACACAGTCTTGCATTCGACATTATCAAACAGTCAATTGTTTGGGCCAGTCAGGTAGTCAATTTAAATACTTTTCCCCCTAGTTATAACGAGTTTTAATATATAACCTATCTAGCATGAGATGTCATTTACATCGTTCCTGCTCCGTGATTGGCTAAGACTGGTTCTCGTAGCGCAATATGGACCAATCACAGGTCTCCTCGCTTTCGAGTATAAACGTTCTTGTCAGTCTCTTTCGTAATGCAGAGTTGTCATCGGTTGATATTTATAATTGCTATTCCAGCGACACAGGTCAGATACAAGACCAGGACTGTATGGAATACATAAAATTTTATCAACAATACTAATAGTACAGTAAACACTAGCATCAAGCAACCACAGTAATTTTGATCACTAATTTGGTGTTAAGTTTCATTTTGAAGTTAACAGTGGTTTTGGTTAAATCTACGGGAAGTTTACGTTCTTTCAGTTCTTAATAGGTTTAACTTTATCAATTTGTGTAATCTCTTTTTTCGCATTCACAAGTTGTAAGATGCCTTGCTTAATCAGAGATTGGCTTGCAAGATTTGTTTCTATGGCTTCACATTTTACATTAGGTTTAATTTAAATAAAGATTTATGGTACTTCTTTGGGTTCCACGTTAACAGGTCTCTGCTAAGGGTTGAGTGTTCCCTTAGCCCTGTTTTTATGTATACATAGACATTGTCTACAATAGATGAACTTTTTATTTACGTCTACAACGGTTGGGCCTTCATAGAGCCATTTTCAAAACTTAAGATTACCATCTTCAAGGGATTCCACAATAGTGTGAATTTTATTTTGGAGAAGACTGAATCGGCTTGAAGAATTCAGTTGTTAGTTTCCTTATTTATATCCATAATATTATATTACATATTTTGGGAGTAATTTAAATAGCAGTAGCCCTTGGAAGTAGTGATCAAGATTGCAGACAACATCCGTTACTCGGAAGCCATCTTGGGTTTGTTGATATTGGGAATGACCGGTAACATTCCCATTTCGATCTTGGTAGGTTATGCAATCTAGAAGGGACACAGGGACAAATTTCGTCAACCTAGTTCAAACAATTTACCTGTTTTCCTATTCCATACAAGTTATCCGGGTCAGTTTATAGTTAGGGAACGGTGTGTTTAGTAGTAATAGATCCCCCAAAGACAATTCATCCTTTCACCTCATTTGAGGTTGAGAGGGGGGGGGGGGGGCATTTGTACATCCGTGTAATTAGTGAGGTTATTGGAGTAGGCTACGTGTAAGAAGGTTGGAATTCATTATAGCTATATTTCAATTAATATTTTGGACCCTACACTCATTCAATCTTTGCTGAGTCAATCAAGGTTTTATATCAATCGATGGGTTCTATATAATTCAGATTATGTACATTTTATTTCAAGTTATCAGTAGGAATTTGAGTTTCTCTTAGTTGAAGCCTTTGTACGACTTTATTCTGGATTCCCCTAGCTCAGCTGTGACATGCTCGCAGAAGCTTTATAATAGACATGGTTTCACCATCATTTTGATTAAATTTTTGATGAAGGCTTTATCTTCTTGTTAATAAAACATTTTCCAATGGAATACCACTTTTTCGGTCAATTCATAGGCCAATGATCACTCAGTACAGATTAGTAAGGGCTCTAATAAAGTCTTAGTTATAGGTACTGAGTGTTCTTGTTAATTTAATTACTTATTTTTGGTAAATCATAGTCAGAGCGCTAATGGGCTATTCACACATTCCTAAGGAATAATTTTTCTATCATATTAGCACTTCCCCTACATTTGTAATGCTTGGTCTTCTCAACTGGGAAAAGTGAGAACAGTTTTTAGTGGGTTCCCTCTCCATAATATGTCATAGGATAGCCTAATAGATTAAAACCTGTAGGCTAGGCTAGGTTATGGTCGGATAATGGTCCTAGAAATTTGTCTCAGATCCAGTGGCCAGCCTAGCCTATTTACAAATTATTACAATGTGTCGAGATAGGCTAGGCTAAATACACTCTTGAACTTGAAGCATGATTGGCACAAAAGGGCCCAGCCTAGGCTACTAGGCTAGACCGAACTTGATTTTCTGGTTTTATTTGGGATGTTTGACAAAAATCTTTGGAAGGGTCGATTTTATCGGAGACCAGGTATAGAGAGAGTTACCATATGGCAACACTCCCTCTTTGTTTCATTCAAAAATTCCAATTCCAGATATTTTATGAATACTTTACAATAAAGGTCATTTATAAGTTATGTGTCATTTACTCATATGCTACGGATGACTTGTTAATAATTTTTATTCTTTTTATCAATATTTGTACATTTACATAAAGTACTATTTGAAACCTTGGCCGAGAATGGGAAGGTGTGTAGGTGGAATTGCCTGTGTGCCGCAAACTACCCAGGGTAGTATACTATGTGCTGTCGTAGTGACTAGAGCTATCGTTGGCTGGTGGTCTATAGCTGTACGAGCACGAGACGGATGAGCAGAAGGAGTCAAGCGAACCGATGGAGGGCGACCTTGAACCGCTCCACCTGACTTGACTGAGCGAGACCCAAGCTGAACATGAGACCCAGGACCCATTGACCCTGGCCCAACAACAAGAGAGATGGGAATAGTGGCAGGAGCATATGCATGAACATTAGTAGACGAAACCCCTGACTGAGCTCTAGCAGACGCGACAGAGGACAACTCGGCCAAAGACGCATCATGAGAACCCGACAGAGTAATCGGACGGGAACGAGCATACTGAGCCATAGGGGCAATAAACGAGTCACCAGGACCTGGCTGAACCGAGTCAGGAAAGGGAGTGGGTACACGGACCTGAGGAGCCACACTAGTTAAGACCTGCCACAGGTATAGGGGATGGGATCTTAGATTCAGGACCCCAAGGAGTATGAGGGTAAGGAGAAATCTTACGCACCGAGCGACCAACAGAAGTATGAGACTGAGCTAAAGGGATTAACTGAGAACCTAAAGGAGGCTCAGCAAGAGAAGCACTACCATCAACATATTTGGAATGCATAGCCTGAACTAGAGCATGAGTCTGAGCTAGATCCTGGCCAGCTGGGCCAAAACCAAGCTCTAACGAACCATGCTTAAAGCGCTGCCTAGGAACTGGAACCCTAGGAAAAGCTAAGTGCCACTGATCTTTAGAAGCAGATGCAAGTTCACCTCTATTAGCCGCTGACGCAATCTTAGCCGCTGAAAGCATACCAACATCAGCTGAAGGCGAATGAGACTTGGAAGGTGAAGCCTTAACAAAAGTACCATCAACATGAAGATATTCTAGAGAAGAATTATCACAAGGAGTATCCGCCGCAGGAAGCTGCCTTACGCGCTGTTGAGGAGAAGCCTCACCATCAAAGCATTTGTTAACCTCATTAGCCGAACGACTATTACCAAAAAGAACATAAGCATCACGCAACCCCTGAGAAGGAAAAGCCAAACCCTGTTCATCAACAAGCTGAACCCTCCCATGGACAGAAGAAGAAGAATGAATTTGAACTGTAGTGGAATCAATTATTAATAAGTCTGGATAACCAACCGAATCTAACATTAAAGGTTCCTCACCTTCAGCTAACTGAGTAGTAACAACCTCCATGGGTTGCAGCTCATGATAATGAGAGGCCTCTAAAGGCACAATGTCTACACTACCCATAGGTACCCCTGAAGACATCCTAAAATTAAG
>SKFP01154206.1:0-11130 GCA_005815305.1 Pandalus platyceros | reverse complement strand
TTTTCCTTTAAGAAAATGTCAACCTTGCTTAATCTCGATTAATATGAAGCCCTAAACCAGTGGATTATATCGTGTGATTAAAATAACTCTTAAAATAAATGTGTCTCTAGAACGAAATCATAGCCTGTGATTGGTTCGAGAATTTAAAGCCACATAATTGGCAGAGACGTAGACCTGACACATTCGTCACTGAAACTAATACGCTAATAAAACTAGTTCATGGTGACGTGGCCATAGGGAAACCAATTTTGTGTTTAGCATTATTTGTTTTAGATGTTTTTGAAACCGCTACTACATTGTTTAGCTAATAACCAACCAATCGCGATAACGAGAGTTTCGATCCGCAATGTGTGAAGCCCTATGCTGAAATTAAAAGTTGAAACTGACCGCGGCCTTCTTTCCTATGCATGGTTTCATGGAGGCCCACCGTGCCCAACACGGGCAGATACCTCCGAGCTGTACATGCTGCCAGTCTGTAGCCTCTGACTTCCACCACCACGTGAACCCGAAGCACTACGTTGAAGATCGTCTGACCACATGGTTTGAGTTATTACGTAAGTAGTAGCCGTATGGCAATATCTCAAAATTAATTGTGTTTTAAATTCAAGTTGCTTCTCTTTGGTTCTCTGTGTCATGTGTTAGTTAAGTGTAAGTGTAAGTGAAGAGTATCTCAGGAAAGGTCCTTTTGTTTGAAAGGGGCCTTCATATAACCAGAAAGTTTTTGCCCAAAGACTTCACATAAACAAAACTAATATTGTTAGTTATTCCTCCATATCGAGGGATTAACTTATATTTGAATACCTGTTCGGTTTAATGACCTTCATTTCTTCCTTAGGAACGGTTATCCTGGTGGATGCGTCCCATAGTCTGGGAGACGAGGCCTAGAACCGACGACTGCTGCAACAAAGAACTCCTCGTGTCGGAAATCCATCAACTATACAGTCCACTAAAAATGTTAATAGGCTTAGTTTAATTTAGTCTTAGTGATTCGCTTTAATTAGCCGATTGATATTGCTAGGTTGTAACTTATGTCTATTTTTTGAGTTGGATCTGTAAATTCCTTAGGTCCAACCCTTAATTACCATCAGTATTTTACGCTTCACGATATCCATTTTGCATTGTTAATAAACCATTTGTTATTAAGTAGTTTATTTATTTCTATGACCCCAAAGTGTGTTCTGACTGATTTTGTAGTCGACATTCATATCGAAGAATTGCACCTCAGAGGGTAGGTGTAATTGTGAATGTTTAAAATAGTCGCCACAGTATTGATCAAAAGGCAATTGAATGCATTCAGTCATAACCTAAGCTTATATTCATGTGTTTTGTTAAAGAAACAACTAGTAATTGTACAATAAAACATTTATTTGGACTTTACAACCTACAGTATACCGAGACTTGGTGAAAAATAGAACAAATTTAATGAAGAATTTCTAGTATGAAATGTTTCTTTGGTTGAGGATTCTGTTTCCTTTCATAATAACTATCTAATCTAGCATAAAAATTAATGATATCCAAGTGAAATTTTAGCAAAACATGATGTCATCCCTCAAGTTTTGTTATCTTGACTTCCATATATTTATTATCTGCTAATGTTTGAAGTTTTCAGTTAGTGGAAGTCGTTCAATTCTTCTAAAAGCTACTCTTAAAGGAGGTCAAGAACAATAGAACCACATTTTTCAGCTCAGTCCATGTTTTACCTCATAAAAAACAAGTCTAAGAGTGAATACACATGGGGCAACAACATTATCTGGTCAGCCATATGATATGGCCAAAGAAATCACTGGCATCAGAACGATAGATAGAGAAGGTAAGAAGCAATCTATTGCTATGTTGGCTTCAATTACAATCCCTCAGTGGATGATTCTGTGTGTACTCTCACTATCATGGATCCTTAATGAATGACCATTAAAGACAACAGTGGGGGTCAGCTGCCTTAATTAATAGGTAGTGTGTATTGCAAGAAACAGGCTAATCATTCAATCTACATGAGCCAATAACTCCTCGAGGCCCTATGTGTTGCAAGGCATTGGAGGTACTAATGGTAATATACTTTCACAACTACAATATTTACTGCCTGGAAATTCTGCAAGGGTGTCCCCCCTCTCACCTCCATTTTATGCAAATTAATTTTCACGTGGTATCCAGGATTCAACAATAACCTGTTACCAGCAGTATCATCAGCCCAGTTGCCTACCTTCTTCCCTAAAACAAGTGAACCTCACTTTTTTGAGACAATGCATCAGGTGATCTGATTTTTATGCCAATGCTAAGCTGCACTTAAGCCATTGGTATTTAGAGGGAAGAATTTGCAATAAAAGTTAACTTTCTGACAAACAACACCGAAGGATGTAAGACAGCTGCCTTACTCTTAAATGATAAATTTCCCAAGTATATAATCTCTTAAATCGAAAATAGACTTTCAGACAAACTTTACTGCTGACACAGCATTTCCCTAACAACTCATCTTGATTCACTATGAACTTGTAAGAAGTAATATTGTGTGGAAATTCTCTTTGTACTAACAGACTTGACGTCCCTCTTCCAAGCTGATAGCCAAAAGCATCACAGAGACCTTCAGAATATACAAGAAGTGCTGCACCCTCAGCATAAAAGAACATGACCTGTTGCTTTCAGTCAGTCATTCCTAGACAGAGCAAATTTGCTGACCTTCTAAATAACCTCAAACACACTTCAAAAGTTTTGGCTCTAAGCTATGTTTAACTTCAAAGGATTCCACATAACTGATAATCAGGAACAAATATGGTTTAGGGATAGCTGTTTGACGACCTGAAACTTCAGCATCAATGACCTGATTGCATTATATGCAGAGGAGCTCAGTGAGAAGGATTTACAGAGGAAGACTAGAGAGTTTGTCATTCCCAATTTATCTTGGCCATCTACCAACATTCCACCAGCCTATCTTTATCACGGTCACCATAATCAAACTCACCTCACTACGTGTGATGGAAGCTCCATCTACGTCATTCGGTCTGTCTTGACCCAGCACCCAGAAAGAATGTCCATGCAGGTGAATTGGATGGTTGTCATCACCATGTAGGCCTGAAATACACGAAAATTAAATTAAAAAATAGTTACACAATACACCCTTTTCAGATAAGTTGATTATCTAGTGGCAGTAGAGTTCATAGATCATTGATTTAATTTTCATTTGTAATCTATCTTTGAAGAAGGGCTGCAATAGCTCTCCAACTTATAAATAAATTCATAAGATACTTCAAAAGAGATATTTCAATAATTAAAAATAACTGGGTGAAATCAATCACGTGAGCAAGTTTCTCAAGGTTAGCGAGTGTTGCATTAAGAAATGTTTGGTGGACATGGGAAGCATTACACTTGGTTAAACTTCTGTTTTCTTTAACATAGGTAACTACTGTATACTGTACACTAGCTGCTGCTTGCATGGAGGCAAGCGGCCAATGGCGGCAAACTGTATTCAAACAAAGTGCGGCTGAAGGCCCGCCGCCAAAGGTTGTAAGACCAATAGTGCAAAGTTCAAGCCTTCTCTGCTTGTTTTGGAAAATAATATTAGTCAAACCTTGGAATCTGGATGACTGAAAGAGAAAAGCTGAATAATGTATACTAACCCTCATCAATCAAGACAAGATCAACTGATGCCCCCAGGGGAACTTTATACATGTGAAGGCATTCACAATAATCATCATTGCAAGACCTTGCTGGCAATGGGGTTTCTGCATTACACATCCTGTGGTCATGCTTCCCTTTGTTGAGGAGGAGAGGACTCGACTGGGCCACAAAGGACAGATTGTTGATCTGAGGTGTTGGGATTTGCTGTTCTTTTACCACTGTTGGTGAATTGATAAGACTTCAGTTAATATTCATAGTCATTAAAAGTAAACAGGTTTTATTTATTAATGATTTCAAAACAAAAAGTATACTGCTTCAAACATGAATATGCCAATTCTTCTTCCAAAGGGATTAAGTATTTAATTTATGCATCATTAGCCAAGTTCTATAATTTATGGTAAATAAGCTAAGCAAATTCAATGTTAACCATAATGTATGAGAACTTAATACAAAGAATGAATGTTTATTCATACCTGAATCAAAATCATAGTATATTCTTGAATAGAAATGTGCATTGTGTATCCTGCGCATCTCAAAGGCCAAATAGAAGGTGAAGTTTGCTTTTGGATCTTTCATATCTGAGGGCAGAGGATTAGGCGATCTCAGGTCCGCTGTACATACCAGGTCATCGTAGCAAGCACTGTTGATACTGTTCACTTGCTGGAAGAAAATAAATTGGGGAACATAAAAAATTACTCTTCAGTTTTGTTTTGAATAGCACACCTCATTTCTTTTCTGTTCTAGTATTTTCTTCCAATCCCTTGAAAACAATCTTCAAATGAAGGCAAACATCCCTATTCAAACAGGAGGAGATTATGGTTTCCACATAAGCATATTACATACACAGAAATAATTATATATGATCATAAAAGATATGACAGATTACCAATGATTATTTGATATTCCCATAATACAAGTGGGGGTCACTTCACAACTTACGACTCCATCAGGTGGCCTTTCAGAGAATATAGGTTTTGCTGGCATATTTCGAAGTAGGGCATTATCCAATCTCCGTTGGGCATAAGTTTCATATTCCAAGAATGCAAACCGATGGGCAGCTGTCACTGCACAGTCGACACCTCCCATGAAACTCATCCAGAAGGATCCCGATTTATCAGGTGTTGGATGTATCACTACATCAAAGCGTTCACCTGAAAAGGATGTGGACACACACAGTTGTCGTTACTAAGATCACTTTATAAACTCTTACGCTCAGGTGAATGTTATGAAAATAACTTTATGCCAATTGTGGGTAACCAATAATTCTCTTGCTTAAGTGTTATATTGCACTCCTTACTGAAGTACAGTATTGTATAATCGCACCATACCTGCTGTAATATTCTATTTGAATGATTAAATTCAGATATTGAAACAATCAGCCAATATCTAGAAAGTTTATTAATGATCTTTATATCCATAAAACCCAAAATTAATATACATGACAGAGAAACACTCTAGACAGGATTAAACTATTCGATTTCATTATTTTTTAAAATTTATCCTTATGAAAAGTTTGATATTCAATAGTTGTTACAGTTTTAAACTTGTGCATTTAATGCATACATGCAAGCTTAGATCATCAGTTTGGGCAAAGTATGTGTCCAGCTCTTGAGTAAGCAACAAAGATTGTTTTTTGTTTAAAATTAACAGAACCTTATGGGGCACTCTTTAACCCATTTGAATGATCCTTTTGCTTACTCCTTATACGTTTCTTTTTTGTTCTTTTCAGACTCTTGTACATTATGTTCTTATAAATTTATGAAAGATAATTCCTGGTACTGTACAGTAATATTTGTCCTACCAGGAGAGAGAGAGAGTGGTTGATATCCCTATCCATCTTTACTATTAGTAGATGAAATAACCTTCGTCTAAATATTTTCAAATCTTGGGTGAAACTTTCAATTTCTATTAAGGGCTTTCAATAACAGATTTTTTCGTTCTCTCTACTTACCTGGATATACAACGAGAGAAGTAGCATTTATAGGCACAATGGGGTGACCATCACTCCCTATGAGTGTCAACATATGCTGGTCGATGGCAAAAGTGATTGGACAATTGAGAACAGCTGTGTTGATTAGCCTCAACCGGTACCGACTTCCTGAAAACCACAATATAAGATTATTATCTCTCTAACATATAGGATCAAGACAGGTGATCTATGTATTTATGATTTATATAGACAAATGTGTAAACAGTGAATTGACATAGTATGCCAGGGTATACTATGTATAGTCACATGAATGTTTAATAACATAAAATGGAGGCAATGCTTACCTGGCTTCACTTTGAATCTTCTATAGGGTATTGCTGCTGATGTTACCGACGCATTCACATTCTGAAAATAGATCATCATCAGGATTAATGGGGCTTTTTACACTCATGGCCTACTTATAAAGTTCATGGTAAGAGATGTTATCAAAATCATTAAATGAATGACATACACAAAAGGAAGAATGTTACTATCTACTCGGAAAAAGTCTTGACCCTCAACGGTAATGATCACCAACAGAATAAAAGGGGCTTTGATATAGACTAGCCCTATATTGGGTTTTTTATTGTTATTTATTTTAATAAAGCTAACTCACCTGAAGAGGACCTAGTCCATTTACCAACATAGATTCTGGAAAGTCGTCTCCGCCGCCATGATGCCTCAGAGCAAACTTATCACCCTTTGGAAGGTGAAGCCAGTCGTGGAACTGCAAATGGAGACCGATTCAGTTTTTTTTCTTTTCTTTTCTTTCTCTATTTATTACAGCCGAAATAAAGATCAAGTTGATACGGTATTTACAAAAATCATTACTCAAGTACATATGTTTAAATTAAATGCAGAAACCTACAAAGTAAATGAGAAAATAGATCATCTTGATGGTGTTTGAGTAAAGTTTATTGTACTTTATTAGTGTCTATTTCAGAAAGCAATTTCATACAACTCAAGTAATATGAAGGACGATGAAAAAAATAACAATAAAAAAAGAACTAGAAAAAAGTCAATAGTAAAAAAGACAAAGAAGTTGCAAGTACTATTTCATGCATCTCTTTATGCAGGCTAAAATAAACTGCTATAATTGTTTACAATATCCAAGGTATGACTTATACGTGCTATAGAGGCCAATATAGTACAATATCAAGACAAAGCAGAATTTTACAAAGAGTCATATACTAAAGGTAATAATCATGAAAAAGACAATAGAATCTTAATCATCTTTGCAAAGCATTTCACTTACCATTATGTTGTGGTCTGGAAGATCATAATCATATGTGTTTACATTTGGGTTATCGATGGAAGGTTGTCTGATCGTGATTGGACCAAAGACGCCGTCTCCTCTAAGGAAACCTGAAAGTTCAAGTAATTTGTATTGGTCAAAAAACACTTAGAGGTTTATTTCATTCAACTGGATGCTTCTCAAATGAATAAAAGAAGTATACGAAAGATATGCGCTTTTGTTGTGCGGAAAAACAATTTATGTTATTACTATAATGTCGAAAGACAATATAACATACGGTTTAACTTTGTATCTCGAAAAAAAAACACATTAGCATCTATAATACTAATAGTGAACTTCTTGAGTTCCATCACAACTGAAGTCTTCATTATTTCTGAAAAGCAGTGGTTTCCCTCTGCTCTTTCTGTAAAGAAGCACATCATAAATAAACAAAAACAAAACAAAGGCTAGTAGGCTATCTCTCTCTCTCTCTCCCACTCTAAGGACATGACCTTGGCAGGGTTAGAGCGGGGATGGGGGAGGGAGGGGGAGTGCGTGTCCAAGGAGTTCAGATCCAGTGCTTATCCAATATCTATTGCGTCATACCTGGCTCAGTAAAGTTCACACTTGGCGCCACACATAGAGTAAAGGTTATTTCTACGTGGTGGTTACCCAAACGGCTTTATATGGCCCCCTTCCAGTTACCTAGAGATGCAGCCCATTGTTATTCTGTCTGATGTTTATCGATTGAGCTTCCTATCAATTGAGGGTTATTCAATTTACATTTCATATTCGCCTTCCCTTCCACGATTTTTATTCCTAATCTAGTTATGAGCATATTTTGGCTCAGTAATTTCTGACCAAATAATAACAATAGTAATACTGATATTAATGAAAGTAGTAAAGTGATGTTGATTGATCAACCAGTGTGTCTCTATAAAGGCAAGGTTAAGGAAGGTTAGGAAGTATGAAATAATTATGGGAATAGAAAATTCATATCTATTGATTTTCTTCTCCCCAAGAAACTTCCAATTGTTTTCATCACCTAAGTCAACAGATTAGAGTATTGGGTTGTTGTGAAATCAGCAAGATGAGCTTTTTCTCTTCCCTTTTCAAAATATTCAGTATATAAGATACGTAACATGGGGCATTAAGATGCTTATTTTTACGCAATTAGAAGTTCTCGGTATTTTAGCGGGATAGAGATGGCAGCATCCTTGCTGAACCTTCCCCAAATCATTACTTGGTCCATAATTATTTTCAATTATTTTATGAAGCAGAATTTTCTTTCAATACATCCAGCAATCTTGGGATATTAAGTTGATAACACTTTAAACAACCAACTGAAAAATCACCAAAGTGGCTATATCCGGTCACTTTGAAACAGTTCTTTTCTTTTGTAATCGATTATAGGTTATTGCAAGATGTAATAATCATTCGCAGGTTTTGGTCTTTATATCTTGAAATATTTGCGGGACATAAACTGGAAACCATTAGTCTCTTACACAAACATAATTAATATTATAGCGTCATCTCCTACGGTCCCTCAGGCTTTCCAAACGTTAAGAACCTTTCGTTGGAGTTCCCCATTGGTCTAGTCCAGCGTGCTTTTGAGGCCGCTAGCAAAATTCGAATCGTATCGTTGGGTTTAGGCTCCTCCCACAAAAGACGGTAAGAGACAGATCTGAGTCAACTAGTGAGTGTGTTTTCAATTTATGCAGGTCATTGCCAGTATTTTGAAGCAAAATATTTATATAACAATAACAAATTATACATTGCGCCTTTCTGCATACCCAAATATTATAAGATACTCCGAGATTGATAAAATAAACAAGTATTTGAAAGAAAAATTGAAAACTTTCAGAGGCGGGACTAGAAAGAGACAGGAAATTCCAACGAAAGGAATCTAACGTTTGGAAGGCCTGGGGGACCGTAGGAGATGACGGAGTAAATACTTTCGTTCATACCTACAAAAAGACGAGGGAGGAAGTGCTGAATCTTCCAACACATCCTTAAAGGTATCATAATGTATCAGGCTTCAAAACAACTACATTTTTCGCAAGTGATAATGATAATAATTAGATGGCTACTGCATTGCTCACAACGGTGCCTGTATCACAAGAACCAGTAAATACATTCACTTGAGCATGAACCCATAGCCTTCCGTCATATTCACAAAGCTGCAGTTTAGACGCCTCTCAAGAAATGCAGTGAAGGTATACCTATCAATCTACAATAAATATTCAATATAGAAGATACGTAACATTGGGCTTCAAGATGCCTATTTCACGCAGTTAGGGGCGTTCAAAAATTACGTAACGCCTAAGGGGGGGAGGGGGGTATGGGTGAAGTGTTATGATTGTGACAGCCCCCCTCCCCTGTCACATGGTGCAGCCATGTGTTATATAACATTTTCAGATTTTTTTCCTATGTTTCTTAAGAGATATGCTTATATAGAATGAGAAAAGAGAGATAGTAAACATTCGCCAATAGACTCTTTTTTTGCAGGTATTAGGCTAAACTTATATTATTGTATTTGAAAAAAAACTGGAAACCTACTAATTGGGGGGGAGGTACTAGCTGGTGTTACATAATTTTCTAGGGGGGGGGGGGGGGTGGATATGTGTTAAAGGGAGGGAAAGGGGGGGGGGGGGGTCAAAAAATTTTAAAAAATGGGTTACGTAATTTTGGAATGGCCCCTTAGAAGTTCTTAGACTAAAAGTATTTCATGGGGATAGAGATTGCAGCATCGACCAATTTCAATTATTTTTTGAAGCAGAACTTTTACCTCAATATATCCAGTTATTTTGGGTTATTAAGTTCATACCCCCCTTTAAACAATCCATTGAAAAGCCACAAAGTCGGTTATCTTCGGTTAGTTTGAAACAGTTGTTTTTTTTGTAGTCGATTGCAGGTTGTTGCATGATGCAACAACCTGCATTTGCAGGATTTGGGGTATATTTCTTAAAATATTTTCGGGACAAAATGAAAACCATCAATCTCTTACACAAACATAGTTATATAAAGACTTTTGTTCATACTTACAAATAGACCTGGAAAATGCGGAGTCTTCCATCACATCCTCAAAGCTATCATAATATATCAGGCATGAAAACATCTACTCTCCATAAGGAGTAGAATATTGAAAAGATGATTTTCACAAATGATAAAAATGATAACTAGATGGCCGGCACCAGGAGAGTGCATACCTCCGCCACGTGATCTGGATCACCACTAGAATTTAATGGATTGGGCCTTGGCCCATGGCAAACCTCCCCCCACCCCCCCAAAAAAATCAAGAAAATCTGTCCATAAGTGATGATCCAGATCCTATTCCAGATCCGGATTACCGCCAAAATCTAATCCATTGGTCCTTGGCCCATGCCCAATCATCTATGATCCAAACTTATGGACCGATTTTCATGATTTTTAGGGGGAAGGTCGGCCATGGGTCAAGGACCAGATTTTGGTGGTGATCCAGTTCCGGATCTGGATCGTATGGATGGATTTTGTTTGGGGGGGGGGGGGGGGGGGAAGATCGGCCATGGGCTAAGGACCACTCCATTAAATTTTGGTGGTGATCCGGATCACGTGGCGGAAGTATGCGCTCTCCGAGCGCCGGCCATCTAGTTACACGTGTGTTCCTTATACCTGTGACTGGATT
Source organism: Pandalus platyceros (assembly GCA_005815305.1). Lineage (NCBI taxonomy): Eukaryota > Metazoa > Arthropoda > Malacostraca > Decapoda > Pandalidae > Pandalus > Pandalus platyceros. Next base: position 654 of record SKFP01154206.1, on the reverse strand, counting down.
TCCTTGACTACTGATAAGCTTCTTGTCCTGCCAGATAGTGATGTGCATTTGTAGTTGGATAGAAATCCGTGTGCAATTAGTGTACACTCTAGAGCACAGACAATGCAAGTGTATGGGATGCAGACTGAATGGATCGTCGACAAAATCATGCTATTTCCTTACTACATAATATAATCTTTAAAGAGTTGGATATAAAAGGGGGTTATCAAATGTCCATAATAATAATAATACACTTTTAAATAGTATATCAAGCCACCTATTCCCATGGATACTCTGTGGAAATCATCAACTCGAGAGTCAATCGTTACAATGGCAGTTTCTTTCCTTCCACCTCCAGCCTTTGGAACTCTCTTCCTAAGTCTGTCTTTCCTGATTCGTATAATCTTTTAAGAGGAAGGTCTATCATCGTCTTATTTTTTTTTCATCTTCATAATCAATTTTGTTTTGATAATTTTTAATTGCTATTATCTTCCCATTTATTCATCTCTGAAAAAAAAATTATGATTTTTATTTCATATTGTTATTTATTTTTATCGTGGCCCAAGTTCAGCGCCACTGAACAATAAAAAAAACATATACCCAATTTTTAACAACCTTTTGGGTATATTAGGTACGGATAAACTATTTAAACGAGGGTATTTTTTTTTTTTTTTT
>SKFP01154188.1:0-14748 GCA_005815305.1 Pandalus platyceros | reverse complement strand
AGAGGGGCACAATACCCATATCATGCCTGATAGGGGTATCATTGTGTCTGGGATCGGATTCACAAAAAACTTACGATTGTCGTATGTTGCGGCCTTTTTCCAAAGATTATGAATGCGGTAAGAGAGGAAAGTATGGCAGTTAGGTGTGATGGAAGCCAGAGTGGATTCGATATTTGTCTCGATAGATGGCACTAGGTGAGGCGTGTTGGATATCGTGTGTCTATTTGAGATATCCAACACGCCTCACTAGTGCCATCTATTGAGACAAATATTGAATGCACTCTGGCTTCCATCACACCTAACTGCCATACTCTCCTCTCTTACCTCATTGATAATCTTTGGAAAAAGGCCACAACATACGACAATCGTAGGTTGTTTGTGAATCCGGCCCCTGATCCACACGGATTACGTAACTCCCCCGATGCTCAATTGTCCACAATGTTGGTATTGTATATAAAATGGCCTCTGGTCTTTGCGGGAATGTTAGTTGATTAATCACCTGTCACCAACCGAACTTTTCACCTGCCCGTTATGTGTCTCGTCAGTTTCATGTGGCTAAGACCTTAACAATATATTTACTTTTCCTTTGGTGATACATTTGATTAGATAACGATATACAGTAACGAAGACGTTAGGTATTATCATTCGTTCGCTAAGATATAATAATGTCTGTGACTTGCCTTCGCTAGTCCCATGGCTTCTATTTCCGTACCTATCTTATCCATGCTTAACACTTCCTATTTTGATGAATATCTGAATCTATGATTGAATTCCTTTCAGGTCATTACTTGGCTGCGCCTTTGATGAATAACCACGAGGGCATTGTAGGGAAGGTATTGACCCCCGAGTATCAAATGGAACGGAACGAGTCCCAGTGCTTGACATTTTGGTACATGCATCATGGCACTAGTACCAAAGACACTCTATCGGTTTACGTCAAACATGGATTAGAGATTTTCCCTCAAGTAATATGGAAAGAAAATAGTAAGTTTAATCTTTTTGTTCAAAGGTGTTGCTATGTATTTGGTGCTGGGAGTTCTTCATGCCAAGGTGGCCTGAGATAAATGTCCATAGTTTATGTTATCATTGTGCTTGTGTCTTAAAATATTTAGTGATATTTTGCCATGCCTTCTCATTAGGCCAGAAATGTAATTATTAACTTTTTCATCAAGTTGCTGAAAATTTGTTAAGATGCAAATACTAATTTTGAGCTTTGTTTATGATGGATGATACATACATTACTGGAATTTGATTATCTTAAGAACTTACATGATTGAAGATCTAAAAGATGTTAAGAAATTTAACAGAGACATAACTAGTCTTCATTTGTCTTGAAACTTACATAGAATGATACCGAAAATTTCTTATTGGCTATCATTTCTTTCTTTTTTCTTAATTATAGCCAATCATGGTTACTCATGGATGGTTGCCAACATCCCCATCCCTACTGGCAAGACTCATTTCCAAGTTGTTTGGGAAGCTAAGCAGGAGAAGAAAGACACTGATGGCGTCATTATTCTTGATGACGTCGAGCTACTTCTGAGAAACTGTCCCAAAATAGGTAAGACTCATGTCATAATATATATTATCATTAATGTCATATTCTTCAGTAAGATGTAGTTTACTATTCCTTATCTAATTATTATCTTTGCGACTAGAAGACTTTTGATAATATCAGTCGTTACTTTTCATGTACTACGTACAGTCATGTGCAAAAGTGAAGAAACTGTTTTCAGAATGTTTCGTTGGGCAGCATCCTTGACTCCACACAAACCCTTTGCTTGAATGGGTGTGTGGAGCCAAGGGCACTCTTGAAGGATGAATAATGATCATAAGAGTGACTTCACTAAAAGTGAAGTCACTCTTATGATAACAATTCATCCTTCAATCAAGTGTCCTTGGCTCCACACACCCATTACAGTCAAAGGGTTGTGTGGAGTCAAGGATGCTCCCGAACGAAACATTCTGAAAACAGTTTCTTCCCTTTTGCACATGAGTGTCATTACCATCTTTGAATTGCTTCTTTCTATGTATTCAGATGGCTTTATCCCCTCGTCCCTTTTAAAGGATTTGGAACATTGTACTGATCAATGCATTTATTGTCCTTGTCTTTAACGTGCCCAATGGCTATGAAAATATGAATTATTGTCCTTCATTTATATTAGACTGAGATTATGTAAAGGATCTATTTCGAGCTTAACTTCATGTAAGAAGTAGAATACTTCATGTGTAGGTCGGGTGTGGATGAATCAATTAAAGAAATAATACATGAATTAGAACTTCATTCACTTTACATCAAGCAGTTAAGATGTTCATGTTTTTGTTGCAGTACCAATGTAGCGTTCTTGAACCTCAGTATGCCTTTAAATATGTGTATCAGTTGTTAAAAGAATTTAGATATGGGTAATATTGAGAGGTGATTTGCATGTATCCATGTCATATAGTTCGAGATCTCGTAACTGTAAAACAGCAGAATGTCACATGTGAAATAATGTACTTAAGGTCATGGTATGCTAATCATTAAAAAAAATGCACTGAACAATTTGCTTAACAGATATATTTTAATTTGCTCAAGTACTTTCATTTTTAAGGGGAAACATTACACATTCTTATGTCTTTATATACCCTTTCATCTTAAGGAAAAGCCAAGACCAAGAAAATGTGTGTTATTTGTAGGATAACTCCATTTGTAACTATTAGAAAAGATTACTGGGCTGGATACTCAAAAAATGACGAATGCCGTATGTTGTGACCTTTTTCTAAATATGAATAAGGGAAGAAAGGAAAGTATGCCAATAAAGTTGATGGAAGCCAGAGTGCATTCAATATTCTGGCTTCTATCACACCTAAGGGGCATACTTTCCTCTCTTTTCTTATTCATAATCTTTGGAAAAAGGCCACAACAAACGGCATTCGTAAGTTATTTAGGTATCCGGGTCCTGGTGAGCACACTGCTTCTTAAGGATAGGCTTGTATATTGAAATTGCTTTACTCCGTGAACAGGTACTTGCGATTTCCAGTATGGAACCTGTGGATGGCAAAATCTCTACAACACTGAGAATGTCACTGATGACGACACTGACTGGCTCCAGGGTAAGGGTAACGATGGACTAGATGGAGATGCTCCGGATGCTGATCACAAGGGTGATGATAAAGGTTAGTTTTGTGCAATTATTCTGAAACACTATATTGTTTCTTTCATTGATATCCTTGTCGTCCTTCAAGTTTTTATGAACAATGCTGTTTTCTTATGTTTTACTCTCCACAATTGGAAGACGTGTTTATTTTCATCCTATTTTGTTTATTATGCTTGTATTTGACTCATAGAAGTCAGCCTTGTTATTTTGGTATAATGCATGCAAAATATTTAATATAGTTACATAAATGGGAAATGGTTAGTTCCCATTGTACATGTTTGAGTGATGGTATTAAATGTGTATGGAACATGCATTTACAGCCAAGTTCCTGTACGTTGATGGAGCAAGCGGCAAATATGGCGTTGCAACATTGGAGAGCCAGTTGCTTGTCCCCGAGCAACATAGTGACTTCTGCTTTTCTTTCTGGTATTATTTGGAAGTATGTATATTCCAGAATTGTTGTATCAATATTATCATGAATAGGACAGATATAAGAAGTATCTAAATTTCTTGTTAGAGTATGTAATGACAAATACGATATTCATTGAAAATGGTGTAGCTGTCTTTATTAAAAGTGATTTAAAACTTTTGTTTAAAAGCTGGCCATTGTATACGATGTTGACAGATATTGTTTCAATAGTTTTACTTTCTTGTTATTTTGGTTAAAGATACTTTACTCTATGAATCGTCCATCTTTAATGGGCCATTCTCTCAAAATATGTTACTTTTTGTCTATATCCATGGCTGCTGTTTCCAGGGTGAAGTTGGTGGACTCAGTATCAACTCTGTAGTTGCTAGCGGAATGGAACACACTTTGTGGGAGGAAACGGCACCTACGCAAGGAAATTGGGTTCAAGGTCAAGTACGAGTTCAGGCCAAAGAATTTATCATTGAAGAGGTTGCTTATCAGGTTAGTGTCGTGTTACACCAGTGTAGCATATTTTACTTTTGGTAAAAATCACGACCAGAATACAGTGTGTAGAATACTAAGCCAAGTCAACTGAGGTCAATTATTCTTTATGCAAAGGTCGTTTTTAGAGATGTCAAAGAGTTATGTTCCATAAAACAAAAAGTGTTTCATATAGCTGAAATCTGACTTCAGCCGAGTTTGCCTTGACTAAAAAACTTACTGCTAGCTACTTTTAAACTTATCACACAAAACAAGTGCAAAACAGCTAACAAACCCTGCACCTCTGGCTGTTTTCTTACGGTATCTTGAAGGTATTAATGCCATAATCTTTAATATTTTTCAGCTCTACATCAGAGGAACAAGAAATTCCAACAAATCCAAAATTGCCCTTGATGACTTTAACTTCCTCAAGAGCAGCAATTGTTCAAGGTTGCCCATTCAACAAACAACATTACCTCCTACCACTACCCCAATACCTGATCTCTGGGGATGCAACTTCGAGGATGACTTCTGCGACATGATTCCAGTTGAAGGATTCACTGCAGAATGGAATCGTAATAACACGTTGGATCAGATTCCAGGAACACAAGGTAAATCTTGTTGCATTTAGGGAATATAATGGTGATGGTGGTTTGAGCTTTATGAAGGGTCATAAATGAAAACCTCTGCTTAAGTAAGCAGTATCTACTTTAGCATACTGTTGCAGTCCCTGGGTTTACCTCCTTAAACGTAGATTAGATTTGGTATGATGTTTTAAATATATGAATAACTGGATTGTAGTACTCTTCTAAACATTTGTATTCACCCTTGTAGCCGGGAAAATGATTTTATCCTCAATATTTAGTTAGTAAGCCTTATCTTACTTGGTTTAAGTTCTTATGTTTTTGAAAATTCAACTAAACTGTATTTCCTTCACTGAGTGTGTAACAGTAGTGTTTGACATCCACAGAGAGTTGGTATATTATTCTATCTGGGAAGGGAACTGCAGCTTTGGAGACTCAAACTTTTGGTGCATCAGCGACTTCACCTCTCTGCCTTACCTTTTACTATTACATGTATGGCGCAAGTGCTGGAGAACTTTCAATCTTACCCAGGTATGCAATAAGTCTTTTATTGTGTTAAGTCTACATCTTTAATAAAATTCATACTAAGGTAAAGGTTAATTGCATTCTTCTCAATGCATTTGCTGTTCTAATTGTCCGATGCTATCCAGTTTCTATGTTGAGGAGGTATATTCTCTCTCTTATGCAAAGGAAATTATAAGATGTTGACCAGAAAAAATTTCTCTCATACTTTTACTGGCTCATGGAACGTCAAAATTTGATCAATAACATTCACAGACTTTGTTGGGAAAAGGAATCTATGCAATAGAAAATCACCCTTAGTCTGTTTTTTTTAAAGTCTTTATCATCAGTTAAGGAATCTGACTTAATATTTCCCCAGGTATGAAGGCAAAGAACTTGGAGAAGCATTGTGGACGCAAGGCCGTCCACAAGGTGAACAATGGATTGCAGCTCATGTAGACATTGACTTTGAGGAATCTGTTTCGGTAAGTTGCTATAGTCCTAGGTACACATAAAAGGTCTTTTTTTAAAATTATTTTAGAATATGATACAGCATTAATTTCATGTATTTGTGCCTTATAGAGCAGAACTTCCTTTTTTTTTCTTAAGTGTCCAGTCATTATATTTGGGTTATTGACCTATGTGTTTTATTTTTTGAACCTCCTGGACAGTGATTCCTTATACTGTGCCTCCATTGCTTTTTCTCGCGAACTATTAATACCATACAACCTCAGAATAGAAAAGAAACATATAACTTGCTGATCCTGTTTTAATTAAGGGATGTTGATTTTAATCACAGTGTCAAATGAAAGTGTATGATGCTCTCTATCCCTGTGCTGGGCTTCATTGAAAAAAGTATAATTCAATTCAATTTACCGATGCTCTCCTCACACAGGTGGTCATTGAAGGATTTGTTGGTTCTAACAAAAATGGCATTATCGCAGTTGATGAGATGGTTATTCACGATGCCTCCTGTTATGTCATTCAACCTACTGACACTCCTGGTGAAGAACGTAAGTCCCAGAGAGCTCATGTTTTAGTTCAGATATAGTCAAGCATGGTATTCAGCCAATAAGGAATTCTTCCTTCAAGGGTAAAGTAATGTCCTACCACAATGAGGCACATAACTCATGTATTACTCTTTCTAACCGGAACTGATGTATGCTAATCCCAATCCTATTGAGGTATGTTTCAAATTTCTCTTTCCATTTTAAATGTATTCTTACCTCTCGAAAAAGTACCATATATGATTTCCTAGGTATAAAGAAGTCCCTTTTAGTGCTTCAGCTTTATCAAAATGTATTGCCCTCAATATCAATTGCATCATTGCAATACTTCTTTTGCAGTTATGTGTGACTTTGAAGATTCTGTGTGTGGCTTTGAACTTGAGGCCGTAGAGGGAACATGGGTTAGGATGTACTCAAAAGATTCCAACATTACCTTTCCACATCCTAAAAAGGATCACACATACAACACTGGCTATGGTAAGGATAATTATGAACATTACTAATCACAAAGATGTTGGAAATAGTATAAAAACAAATTGTTTGCCGAGATTCATGCAGGTTACTGACTATAATCATCGAACACTTTGGAATCATTACTGCAATATGTGTATATGGTGAAAAACTTGCATTGATTTTTGCTTCATTTGGCTGTATGAAATCTTTAAATAATTAATTGTCTTTAAAGTGATTTATATGTGCTCTTAACACAAGAATATTTGTTTGCATAATAATTGATTAAATCTCTCCTTGATGTCATTTTTTTTCTAAACTCCGCTATTCTTTACCTTTGTAAATTTTTCATTTTAGTAAATGGTATTAGACAGTAATAAGTGTTAAAGATATAAAAATACCAGCTAATATCTGCCATGCTGGTTCTTCTTTGATTACTGAGAAAATGTGTTTGCCTTTTATCATATGCTCTATAGAATATGCTCTTATGTAGTTATGCTCTCGCCACCTTTCTAAATCCAAATTTTCTTCACATCAGGTCACTACTTGGCTGCACCATTAATGAATAGTCGTGAGGGTATTGTAGGGAGAGTGTTGACCCCCGAGTATCAAATGGAACGGAACGAGTCCCAGTGCTTGAAATTTTGGTATATGCATCATGGCCAGACTACCAAGGACACTTTGTCGGTTTATGTGAAACATGGATTAGAGATTTTCCCTCGAGCAATATGGAAAGAAAATAGTAAGTATGACCCATGTACAGTCATGTGCAAAAGTGAGCTAACTGCTTTCAAAATGTTTCGTTAGGAGCGTTCTTGACTTCACAGAACACTTTGACTGCAATGGATTTGTGGAGCCAAGGACACTCTTGAAGGATGAATTGTGATCCCTAAGAGGGACTTCACAAAGTGAAGTCACTCTTGGGATCACAATTCATCCTTCAAGAGTGTCCTTGGCTCCACACATCCATTGCAGTCAAAGGGTTCTGTGAAGTCAAAAACGCTCCCGAACGAAACATTTTGAAATCAGTTAGTTCACTTTTGCAGAGCACCGTACAATAGCTTGAAGTGTGGCAGTTTTCTTCATCCTGCAATTCAACATGGGAGGATAACCAGTAGAGAAATCCCGCTAAGCAAAGTCCTCTTAATGATGCTCTTTCTTTTGCTCAGACTATTTCTTTCAACTGCTTGTATTCTCGCTTCTCTCTTACTTTAGTTTAGTGATATATTTATTCTGCTTTAGATACAGGTTAATTTTCATCAAAATGATAATTGTACAGCCATTCATTATTTGTATTATTTAGCACTCGATGAGCATGGCTATAAGTTTATCATATGATTGCTCTATGATTTAATATAATAGTGGATAAGATTTATCACCTTCAAATGTAAACATATATTTCTATTTCCTTATTTTATGTTATTATTTCTTTTAGCCAATCATGGTTATTCGTGGTTGAGTGCCAACATCCCCATCCCTACTGGCAATGACAATTTCAAAGTGGTTTGGGAAGCTAAGCAAGAAAAGAAAGACTCGGATGGCGTCATCATTCTGGATGATGTGAAACTGCTTCTGAGAACGTGTCCCACAATAGGTAAGTCATCATGACTGTAATTCGGTACACTTTTAAGGTGTTTGATCTTATGTATTCAACTTTTAAAAGTACTTAATGGCTTCATCTTGATTTTCTCAAATTGTAAGATATCTACTTTCCTTTCTGAAATGACATCTGTGTAATATATTTTCTAAATAATGATTGTGATGATGTGGAAATTCAAATCTCGATTCTTTGGAGTTCATTTGCGCATACAGGAATGTGTTTGTTTTCTACCATACAGGTACTTGTAATTTCCAATCTGGAACCTGTGGATGGCAGAATCTTTACCAAACCGAAAATGTCACAGATGACACTGACTGGCTTCAGGGCAAAGGTAAAGATGGATTAAACGATGCTCCAGATGCTGATCATACAGGAAATGACAATGGTTAGTGTCATACATGAGACTTTATTTGAAGTATTCTGGTCTATTAGTTGAGTAAACATTGCTTTTATGTGTACACTACGTTTATCAACCATCAGGCTTTTGTTAGTTATACAGACATTCCTTCCCTTATGTAAATTTCAAATTCAGTTATTATAATGTATGATGTAATTATACATTTTATCTTATTTCTCATCTAATTCTACCTGAACATCTTTTGAATGATGTTGTCAGGCCACAAAAACATTGGTTACAGCCATGTGCTTTACAGTATCTATACATAAGCATTAGGCATTACATGGATGGTGGTAGGGTACGACTTTCTTTCAAGTAAGTGTGTTTACTTAGGAAATTTGACTTACGTGATATCCGACTTATATAATATCCGACTTACATAGAATTCGACTTACCTAAAACTCTGCCTACATATGCAATTTAGGAAGGTAATCCTTTTGTAAGTGACTGAGTGTCTGTGTTAAGTACAGTTGTAGACATATGATAATTATACAGACACCTTCTTGGGCCTGTTTACAAATGCTGACTTGTTTCTGGCCGCCAGCAAGAAATGAGCCAGAACTTTGGAGTATGCCAAAGACGGTGTCTTTATATCATATGTCCACAACTGTACATACTTCTATTCATAAGCTGGATTGTTTTGACTAATGTTTGGCTGCTAGTGAATGCACAATATTGCATTAAGATATTTTGAATTGTTAACCCTATCCATGGAATCTACTGTATATTACTTAGGTCACTGCATTGCATAATTGATGCCATTAGTACATCAAATTACATTGCAATTGTGTTCACCTGTACAGATTTATGCAGTGATGTTTGATATGTTTGGAATGTATTTCTTATAGCTAAGTTCTTGTACGTTGATGGTTCAAGAGGCATTTATGGCACTGCAACTTTAGAAAGCCAGTTGCTTGTACCTGAACAACATAACGACTTCTGCTTTTCATTCTGGTACTACTTGGAGGTGAGTGGCCATATTTCTCAATTTTAGCTAGTTTCCCTAAGTATTTACTGTAAAATAAATTTATTTCAATGCAACATTATAACTTATAAGGAGCCACACATTCATATTTTGAAGTACAAAATTAGGTAAAACCTTTTGCCTTAATTACTAGAGTTAGAGAGAAACTGATGCTTATTACTTAGTGAATAACCTTTGATAATTTTTTGAGGTGTTAACAGTTTAGCAATTAACCATAGAGTCCAAGTTATTGCATATCATTGAGTCCTACTTCTTACCCAAGGTCTCATAGGGGAAATGTGGTATGTATGTACTGTATATGTGTCAATATCATGGCTACATTATGAAACGTATCATTTACATTGTCTTTCACATTTGTGAGATAGGACGTGCACACACATCAATTTTTGATAGATTAGATATGTGTATCTGTCTGTATGTGTATGTACATCTATAAGTTAAACTGACATAAAATTTTGCAATATAGGAAGATACTCCTAGGTATATGTATATGCATTTTGTGTTTTAATAGCGTTTGTGTGTCTACGCATACATATCTGTAGGCCACATAGTAATTCAGAAATGGCTTGTTTGACTTGGATGAAATCGTGCCTGTTTTTCCCTTGTTTTATAGAGGTAAAGTTTATCAAGTTTTTAATTTTTTTTTTTAGGAAAATTGACGTAAAATTGAATGTGTATGCATATGACATCATAAGTCATTACTTATGTGTTAGCAAGCGAAGGCATGGTGACATTCAATTGTTTTTGTTGATTCTTTTACATAACGGGATTTGTATCAACTATGATGCCCTGCATAAACTTATATTTTTATATGTTTCCCCCGTCATGCTAATGCTGCTTTCAGGGTGATGTCGAGGGACTCGGTATTAGTTCTGTTGTTGCTGATGGAACAGAAACTGTGTTGTGGGAGGAAGTGACACCAACACAAGGGGATTGGATTCAAGGTCAGGTCCGAGTTCAGGCAAAGAAGTTTATCTTTGAAGCTGTTGCTTATCAGGTGAGTGTGATATTACATAGTGGTCTATGTTAGTTAAAGTTAGATTAATTCACTTCGCATGTATAGGTACTTCTTCATTGCCTGGAATGATCTTTATTATTTTAGGGGTATACCAATCAAGTTATGCTATGTATTACTACTGAACTAACAACAACCTCGAAATGTAAAGATGTAGATGTTTAGCGTAACCTCGTTAAGTCATTATTTATCAATTCTGAAAAACATATTCAAATAATACAATCTAGTGATACCTTCCAAAACTCTGATGATTGGGATGACTATGAATTGTTCAATGTCTCCGGATGTACCTTCCAGGTAACTAGTGCTAATAAATAAATAAATAAACAAACAACAACCTCGTAGACAGATTGTTTCATAGGATGTAAAGACGCCATACCTGCTGTTACTGAGTCGCTGTCATGGCTTTAGTTTTTTTTTTATCAGGAACAAACATTTTTCAATTGCTCTTTGGAATCCTTGAAGCAGTAATTTTCAAGAATATCGGGTCTAAAAAGTGTTGCAAGGCAAAGTTTACATGTTCAATGCCTGTTGAATTTACCTTCAAAATTAAATCATTCATGCTTACCTCATATACATTACATACAATTTTGCATAGCAAAGATCAATTAATTTTATTGTTTGTACATTACCTGCTGAATTAGGTGGTAAATGTAATGTCCACAAGTGTTACCAAAGCCATATTAAGTTACTTTATGCTACAATCCTCTCAGTTATACATCAAAGGGATAAGACGGAACAATGGCTCTAAAATAGCAATGGACGACTTTAAGTTTGTGAACAACAAAGAGTGTCCGAGAGAGCCCAGCCCCGCAACAACGCCAGGTCCCACCGGCACGACACCAGGGATGGATATCTGGTCTTGCTCTTTAGATGATGGCCTTTGTGACATGGATGTCTCTGAATACTGGATGCGTACTGAAGATGTTTATCCAACTGAAGAAGGTAGGATATACAGGCTACATAAAACATTATAATTTCGTATTTCGTTGTTGCAATCCGTTAAAACTGGGTATTCAGGCTACATAAAACATTCTAATTGCAGCATTTATTTGTTGCAATCCGTTGAAACTGTGTATACAGGCTACATAAAACTTGCTAATTACATTATTTCTCTGTTGCAATCCTTTGAAACTGGATATACAGGCTACATAAATCTTGCTAATTGCAGTATTTCTTTATTGCAATCCGTTGAAACTAACTAGTTTTTATTGAGACAGTTGTAAAATGGAACTAGATATAAAGAAAATCGATTGTTATCCGGTTACATTGACCTGATTGAAACTGTTGCCTGTATCATCTTTTCTTTTCTAGACTTAGTATTACAGTTTGCTCTTAGTTTGTGTCATCTGAATACTGTAGTATGAGATTTCGTATGTGTCTGAACAGATTTACAGACACACTAATTGCTGAAATATTATAGTCTTTGACCTATTCCATTGATTTTTTAAACTTCTTTCCTCAGACATTGGTAAAAAATGCCTCACAATGGTAGCAGAAAATGGAGATACCGGCTCAGTGAAGATCCCAGTGCAGGAAGGACAGGGCGACCATTGTCTCACTTTCTGGTATTTCCTTCGTGGAGGAAATGTCGGAGAACTCTCCGTTCTGGCAACGTAAGGATGCTATCAGTATACGCTTAATATTCCAATGCGGGAGCTTTTCTTGTTGTGCCCATGTACAGTTAATCCCACATGTCTTGTCCTTCGTCAGTCAGGACACTCCCTGTTTGTTTTTGTAATACTTTAAGATTTACGGCTTCATGCGCTTCAAATGATGGTCTGAACACTTATGCATGAATGAACCACTTTCGCCTGAACCACTTGAAACTATAAGTTTAACAGTTACCAGACCAAACAGGGAGTAAGGTTTGTCCTGCACGCCAGCAGAGGGTATTGTTTAGCTAGGTGTGTGTGTGTGTGTGTGTGTGTGTGTGTGTGTGTGTGTGTGTTACCAAAATATCTTATAAGCAGATTTTCACCAGACTTGGTCGGAATATTCAATAAATGCCTGGGTCTAGATGATTAGATTTTGGACATCCTAGGTACGCACATGCACACTCACAACTTTCTTATGGAGAAAGCTACAGACCTGAAATGTTATATGTATAACCTATAGATCTAAAGGGTATGAACCTGGGTATTGTTATATTCGTATACACAGGCGTACGTGCACGCACGAGCACATTCTTATTTACAAAATAGCTTGTCAAAGGGAGACAGGGATTTCACCAAAGTAGGTAGGAAAGTAATGATCAGTGGGTGACTAGCTCCATGTGATTAGATTTTGGTTATCCTATGCGCATGCGTGCGCACATGCGCGGGTACAACTTTCTCATGGAGAGAGCTGGAGACCTTAGATTTTATATATGTAATCCATGGATCTTCCGGGTATGAATCTGAATATTGTTACAATCATATGCGTGGGCGTAAGCGTACGCTCGAGCGCATCTATATTGACAAAATATCTCATGAATGGGAGACATGGATTTCACCAAATAAAACGAGGTGAATGGATGACTGGCTCCATGTGATTAGATATTGGTCATCCTATGTGCATGCAAGAGCGCATGCGCAACTTTCTAATGAATAGAGCTAGAGACCTCAAATTTTATTTGTGTAATCTAAGGATCAAGGGATAATCATTTCTATTATTGTTTTATGTATGGTTGAAACAAAATTTTTGTGTTGACCTATTTGGAAAACCGCCAGTTATACAATGTTGGTTTGCTTGCTTGAACCTGCACGCACAGGGTCTGTTCGCCTTCAAGAACCTGTCTCGTTACCTTTTATTATTTTTATACAGTACCTTAGCTTTTAACCTCGTTTCTTTTTTATATCGTCTGCATTATGTAGTTTTAGATTATAATCTCCCTATTCCTTTTTTTCTTATGATGCCTATTGGCCACAGTATTTCAGATTAATATAAATTTTTCTATTTACATTAGATTCAGGACGTTAAAGATGGGCACATTAATTGCATACCCTTTGCCTTATAATTTCCTGTTAAAAGAATAATTCCTTTTGTTTAATATTCAGGAAAGGTGAAGAGACACTACCAATTTGGACAAGAGGTCTTCCACAGGGACCCGTGTGGCATTTTGTCGGTGTAAACATTCCAATTGACGGCGTCACTCAGGTAAGCGACGACTATGAATTTTGCAGACGACTTAATATCATTCTTATTATCTATTAGATTACTGTTTTACAATGGGGTTGAAATCCTTTATTGTGATGTTACAATACTGTTCAAGATATAGCACTAATCGTGCGTATCAACCCGCCTCCTTTTTTGACATCTTTTGAATCAAGCCAATCTAACCAAGGAATTTTGTTTGGTATTTAACAGACTATCCAATCTAACCAAGGAATTTTGTTTGGTATTTAACAGACTAGCTTCTATGGTCTTCACGGCAATAATGAAGAGGGAATAATTGGCATAGATGAATTAAGAATTGCATCATCTGATTGCAGCGTTGTTCATCCAACTGAAGATCCTGGTGATGATAGTGAGTATCTATTTAGAGTATTGGAAATTCATTGTGGTACTACTGAACTCATAAAAAGTTGTTGGTAGACTTATGTATACTGTATGTAATACTGGTCAGTGAAATTGTCAATGCTATTGAGTAAAGCAGTTCAGATCTTTAGATTTAACAGTGCAAGTCCATAAACTTACAAATTAAAGCTAATATACAGTTTGTATAAAAAAAACAATACTTTATATGAGTAATTAATCAAAGAACATCTCAAACACACCTAAGTCCAAGAACAAAAGTCTGCCAACGATATCATTGAAGTATAAGGGTTAATAGCAATAACCTTGTGAGTCGGATCCAAATATCATAAATTCTTCATCTTTCATCGTTCATTCAGAGTCCGACCATTAAACTTTGTAACAGTGTTTAACGTTGAGTATCCTTTTGATAACTGTATTTTATGACATCATTACAGCCTGTGACTTTGAGTATTCGGATATCTGTGGATACACAACTGTACCAGGAACAAATGACTGGGTGTGGCTGTTCCCGGATGCCGATAACTTCAGTGCCCCCCATGTCCCCTTTGATCATACATATCATACAGGCTATGGTAAGTTGATGTAGAATAATATTAATGATAATAATAATAATCTGTATATTAAAAAAATAGTGCGTTCTTCTTCTTCTTCTTCTTCTTCTTCT
>ML620753.1:1628-16796 GCA_005815305.1 Pandalus platyceros | reverse complement strand
ACAAACACACACACACACACACACACACACACACACACACACAAACACACACAAACACACACACACACACACTTAATTATCCTAACAACATCCGATACAAAACAATACTTCCAAAAGAAAATACCTCTCTAATTACTGAGTAATGTGTTATGTCTAAACTGATTTTGGAAGAAAAGTTATAACTTAGGCTTTTTATGATAACTATGACTAGATGAGAACAAAAATGACATTACATTTTTATATAGATAACGGTGATAACGATTGGACAAATATACTAAAAAGAGAGTGATGGGGCATACCAATTTAAAGATGATGTTTAAAAAGAAATGCTTAATTCCCTTCAGATTATGACTAAATCGATGAGGGCACCTTCTATTTCTCAACACAAAAACACATTAAATCAAGACTAGAAAGATGAGATTTAAGAAATTAAAGGGAATAATGCTGGAATAAGAAAAAAATTAGGAACAAAATTTTATTAAGACTAAAAATATAAGATATTAGAAATGCAATAGTAGTAGACCGGAAAAATTATAATTTTGTCAAAGAAAATAGTGAAATTAAGACAAAAAAAGTAATATATACAAAATTAATCGGAATGAAGTCGAAAACAGATACACTATTTTCTTGACATTAGAGGCACCCTTAGATTTCCGCTCCTGTGGGACTGTATTTCGACCACGTCTGTGTTTTCCTATTCCCTATCACCAATATCTGCTATTGGCCTCCTCTTATTGAGTAAAGGTGAGCCCCATGGGGCTTACTTTAACTCACTATAACTTTTAAAGTATTCCTTTATAAGTGACTTTTCTTTTTTCAGTCGAAAGATCCATTCAGTTGGAATTTTAGAGTAGTAGGCAGCCTCGCCGACCGTGGAAGTACTACCGCGGGATATTCAAGGAGAAGCATAGGAAATGCCTCATTTCTGCAACTTCTCTTTATCTCGTTGACGTCTTATCTATGAGGTACATCTACACAACACCTATCCTCCCACTCTCTCAACTCTTCACACTATTATTTCTTCTTTCTATCACTAAGCTCCAATCTCCTCTTCTCCTCCCCCTTATTCTTTACTGATAATCTATTCACATTCATCTTTCCTCAATTTTAAAATTTTTAACAATGACAGTACATTCTCCCCGTATGGCCCCCAGTACCCGGCATCAGGGGGTGCTAAGAATCCCCGGGCTTCAGACTGCCTCTGCCGGTGTCGTGAGGGTGGACACGCCTGGCAGCAGTATTAGCTCCACCCCCGACCATAATACTCGTGATAGACCTTCCTCTTTTACTATTCACTTTTCCAACATACGTGGACTCTCTTCTAATCTCGCCTCCGTGGAACATCATCTATCTACTTATCTTCCTAACCTTTTTCTTATCTCTGAAACCCAGTTGTCAAGTAATGCTTCCCCTGATCCTTTCAACATCTCCCACTATAATCTTATCTCCCGTTTCCGCTCTAAGGGTGGGGTCTGTGCCTACTGTAACATCAACACACCTATTGCAAGACTCATGGATCTTGAATCTCCAAATTTTGATGTCTTGTGGCTGAAAATTTGTCTGTCCACCTCTACCATTCTCCTTTGTTTCTGTTACTGTTCTCCTAATTCTTTTGATCACTCTACCTTCTTTGATTACCTCACTTCATGCCATGAGTCTTTGCAATCTTCACACCCACACTCCGAGATCCTCTATATTGGGGATTTCAATGTACACCACACAGAGTGGCTGAACTCCTCCAGAACTGATTCTGGAGGTAGAGAAGCTCTCTCATTTTCCATTCTTCACGATCTGGAACAGATTATCAAACATCCCACTCGAGTTCCAAATCGTCACGACCAAGCACCTAACATTCTTGACCTGTTCTTTACTTCTAACCCTCTAAACTATTCCTATTCTATATCCTCTCCTCTTGGATCTTCTGACCACTCTGTTGTCTCTGTCTCTGCTTCTTTGGCACCTCCCCCACCCCTCCCTCCTACAAAACGCCTACTTTGGCACTTTGAGCGTGTCCAGCGAGCTGATATGAGTGCTTTTCTCTTCGATTTCCCTTGGGGAGATTACTGCTTCCGTTCCCGTGATGCGAGCTCGGTTGCAACTTTTGTAACCGAGATCATGATTGCGGGGATGGATGCGTATATCCCCTCTTCTGTCAAGTCTTTCTCTCCATCTAACCCTTGGTTTGATCGTGCCTGCTCTCGGGCTATTCAGGCAAGAGAGCAGGCATACCAGTCTTATCAAGTTTCTCTTTCAACTGCCTCTCATTCTACTTTTATTTCAGCCAGGAATCGTTGCAAGACTATTATTCGTAGGGCTAAGCATTCCTTTGTTCAAAGGAAATGTGATAACCTGACTGCATCTCCCTCTAATAATTCTCTTTGGTCCTTAGCGAAAAATGTCTCCAACAACTTCTGTAACTCCAGCTTTCCTCCCCTTTTTCGTCCTGATGGATCTATAGCCTGCTCTCCATCTGAAAAAGCCACCCTCTTTGGCTCTCTGTTCTCTGCTAATTCTTCTTTGGACGATTCTGGCGCCCCTGCACCCTCAGACCTTCCCCTCTCTCATCCTATGCCCCCCCTTATTATTTCTCACCATAAGGTTCGTAGGGCACTGCTCGCTTTAGACATAAAGAAAGCGCATGGACCTGATGGCATCCCAGCAAGGTTCTTAAAGGAATTTGCTGATGAGCTGTCTCCTGTGCTTTCTCATCTTTTTCGCCTCATTCTTAACCCTCTGACTGCGGGCATGTTTATATATAAATCCCCCCACACACGGGCATATTTCATCAAAATTGAATTCACCCTAATAATCATGTACAGGTAATGAAATGATTAAAATATGTCTAACATACATCCTATAGTCGGTAACTATCATGAGCAAAGCATCAATGTACAGTA
Source organism: Pandalus platyceros (assembly GCA_005815305.1). Taxonomy (NCBI): domain Eukaryota; kingdom Metazoa; phylum Arthropoda; class Malacostraca; order Decapoda; family Pandalidae; genus Pandalus; species Pandalus platyceros. The sequence goes on along the minus strand of ML620753.1, from coordinate 13,899 downwards.
AGTCACTCTCGGAGACTGTGGGCACACGTGCACTCTCCCCTATAAACTGCCCCAGACTGACGAAATTCATCCGAAACCTGTGTCTGTGTGTGTGTGTGTGTGTGTGTGTAATAATAGTACAGCGCAATATTCTACTGTATGGTACTTGTTCTACCTCCCTATGATACACTGAAATGTTTCCTCGCCACTAGACCACGGCAACTGATCCTTGATGGCCTTGAAAGTCCAAATCTTCATATGACGCGACCCGCAGCGTACCACAGCGTTGTTTATATCTTCATATGACGCGACCCGCAGTCAGAGGGTTAATACACACACATATCCTACTCCTTGGAAGCATCCGCTTGCACAACCTGTACCTACGAAGGGTGACCGTTCTAATCCTTCCAACTATCGCCCTATTGCTCTTACTTCCACTATTGCTAAAGTCTTTGAATCCCTTCTCAATGTTCATTTTCTTAAGCATCTTGAATCTCACTCTCTTCTTTCTGACCATCAGTATGGTTTCCGTAAAGCGAGATCTACTGGTGATCTTCTTTCCTATCTTACTCATGTATGGTCATCCTCTCTTAGGGACTTTGGGGAATCTTATGTCGTCGCTCTTGATATCTCTAAGGCTTTCGACAGAGTCTGGCATGCGGCTCTGTTAGCCAAACTTCCTGCTTATGGCTTTACTCCTCTCTGTAAACTTATTTCTAGCTTTCTCTCCAACCGCTTTATCTCTGTTGTTGTTGACGGCGCAACATTTGCCCCTTTTCCTATTTCTAGTGGTGTTCCTCAGGGTTCTGTTATATCCCCAACTCTCTTTCTCCTTTTCATAAATGACCTTCTTCAGTCCACGTCTAACCCTGTTCATTCTTATGCCGATGATTCAACTTTGGACAAATCTTCTTCCTTCTCCTCACAACCTTCTTCTTTATCTCGCTCTCAATCTCGTATAGCTCTATCTTCTGCTATCAACACGGATTTGGACAGAATTTCCAACTGGGGTAAAGTTAATTTAGTTAAATTCAATGCCTCCAAGACTCAATTCCTACCTATTTCTCTATCTACTACTCCTTCTGTCTTTGACATTAATTTTGAAAATTCTGAAATTCAGCCACTCTCTTCTATTAATATTTTAGGTGTTAACGTAAATTCAAATCTGTCTTGGAGGTTACACATTTTAGAAATGGCAAAATCAGCCTCTAGAAAGTTGGGAGTGTTGTTCAGATGCCGTGCTTACTTTTCTTCAGAGCAGCTCCTCCAGCTGTACAAGGGTTTGATTCGCCCCTGTATGGAATATTGTTCCCACATCTGGGGGGGCTCTCCCTCTACTTCCCTCTTGGACAAGGTTGAATCAAAGGCTATTCGTCTCATCAATAATCTTAATCTCACCTCCTCTCTTGACCCTCTTTCTCTTCGCCGTAAGGTAGCCTCTCTCTCCCTCTTCTATCGCTATCACTTCGGTCATTGTTCAATTGAGCTGGCGGGCTGTGTACCACCTCCTCTCCCACGGCCACGTAATACCCGTCAAGCTGCCTCTTCCCACAGATATTCTGTTGAAATCATCAACTCGAGAGTCAATTGCTTCAATGACTGCTTCTTTCCTTCTGCTTCCAAGCTCTGGAACTCTCTTCCTGAGTTTGTCTTTCCTGATCATTATAATCTTTCATCCTTTAAGAGGAAGGTCTATCATCACCTTAGGGGGTTATAGGGGACATTTTAATTTAAATTTTGTTTTATTTGTTTTTCTTTTAATAATTTTTAATTGCTTTTATCTTTTCATCTATTCTTTTTTGAATATTTTTTTTTAGCATTTTTATCTTTATTAATTTTTTTTGTGGCCCAAGCCCGACAAGGGCATCTCTGCCCGTCTTGGGTACACTAAACCTTAATGCCTTTTGAAATTAAGTTCGAGATAATTTCTTTATTTTCGTACTCTTGAGGCTGATGTTGATGCTCTTCTTTTTCTTGTTTTCTTATTTTTTTCTTGTTTTATTGCTATATACCTTACTGACTTGTCCCTTTTATTTAACGAACACAATTACGGTTTTCCTGAATGAATGATCCATGACAGTTTAAAATAAACACTCACTAAAAGAATTCTAATATAATATCAAACATAATAGTTCATTTAACAGATAATTCTAATATCACATTATCATCTAAAGATTATGTGGGAACGACTTATGCAATTTGATCTCAATTATACTATTATAATTGGCAAATTTACCAGCGTCATTATAGTCATTATTTCTACTTTACTTAAAAGGGAACTTAGAATTTGTAATTATAATACTACATGGATTCAATATCCATTTGGATAAAAGAAGCTCAATTAGTAACACGATAAAGAAGAAATGCTTCAAAATCAACGTAATTCAGCAATAAGTACGAATTAATAATGCTTAAATATAATTAATAATACAATAGCCTCTCCTATGAAATCGTGTTGAAACAATATTTCTCAACACTGCAGTAAAAGGTAATAAAAGATAATAAAAGAATGAAAGTCTGATTCTTCGGGGAAAGCAAAGGAGCTAAACATTGAGAGTTGTTGCAGAGATGAAGGGAAACAACAACCCGTGAAAACACCTTAGGTTGTGCAACATTCTTTGAAACATTTGAACTTTCAATCTAGGGAGATTTTACTTTAATAACAAGAGAGAGAGAGAGAGAGAGAGAGAGAGAGAGAAAGAGAGATATATATAGAGAGAAAGAGAGATATAGAGAGAGGGAAAGAGATGGTCATGTTTTATTCTTATTTTTTATATTTATTTTTCTATTTTATTATATTCATCGTCAATTTAGGAACTTGAAATGTTCACACATAACACTACAGCATATACTTTAATGAATATCGAAGTTACTTTGGTTGTTTAGGGTTAATACAGGCATGTTAAAGGTTCGATTCAGCTTCCAAATTTTCCGCAATGAACACCAGAATATCTACTTTAAGCGGAGATATTTCTTACTTTCAATCTACCTTAAAAATGCAAACAAAGTCATAATTATCGATCCTAGATTAAGCTTTACGTAATAACAAAATTGAGCAAGAATACTTATTTCCGTTAGACAGTGATTAACAACTAATATGGATTGAAAGAATGCCATTATATATTGTATACAGGTAGGATATCTCAATTCATCGCTTTAATGCCAACGTATAATGAGTATTTATAATTGTTATCTGCATGAAATTCTTCCAAGCTGAATCTAGAGATTTGCTGATGATTATCATCATGATTAATATCATCACAACTTATGGTTTATATTTTAGTCTACTGTTTATCATTCTACAAATTTCTCATAAAAGTGGATTTTAGATTATCTTATATTTCCTTGATTTTGTATGTTCATTTAAACGGATTCTTTTGAAATTAGCATGATTATAGTTACAACATTTAATCCTATACTTACACATCTGGACATGTTTTCTAATCAATAGTAGATGTTGAAGATAATGATCTATGTTATAAACCTTCAAACTCCCAACTATATGCTCTTCATTTTATTCACTATTGAATTATCAATATATTACTAATTTAGTACACATTTGTTTAATAAACAACATTAAATAAAATGTAAAGAAGTAAAAAGCTAAGGGAAAGTGAAAACAAATTTGACTCCTGGTTACACTTGATGAAAGTAAAAAATGAAACGAGAGAAATATAAAAACAAACAGTTCAAAAGCAAATATTTTTGCTCGCGCTCTAAATATAACTTTTTCCATTACAGCCAAGTATTCCATTAATGACCTTTCAGATTTAGAAATGCCCGAATTGGAATACATTTCAACAGATATTGTACCATTGGTTTATTTATTATTCAATAAATAGACTCAAAGAATATTTGCTTTGCACGCAAGATCTTTCAACATATTCAATTGTTGAATTTCAACATTCTGAAAATGGAAAATGACTTTGATGAGAGAAATATCCTCTAGATGATTTATTGGAGAATTATTTAGTGTATACAAAACCAATAAATTTGTTTAAAGGGGCAAAGACTAATTCTTTGTAAAATCCAGTTCTTCATAGAGATAAGCAACTTAAGGAAGTATATATCATCTTTTACAGCTTTAAGTGTATCAACACTAACGTAAACTCACCTTAGTTATTTTTTTACCATTATATTATTCTTGGAATTTGAAACGTTATATGTCGTGAAGTTTTCTGAGATATCATATTCAAATTTAGAAGTATTTTGATTTTAAAAGAGGTGAGCAATCTTGATCAGCCCTTTGCAAATAGGTCTGTCACTAATAATGTTGATTAAAGAACAAATATTGTGCTTTCATATGTATATCCCCTAATCACTTTCTTCACATGCTAACAATAACAAACAAATTCGCTAAATATATTCTAAAGAATAATAAATAAAATTCTGCATTGAAACAACTTGAAGGCAACAAAGCTGTCATGAAATAAATTATGTTTTCTACGTTTCTAAGAGATCATATTTGAACTAAAATGGAAGGTGCATTAGAGGCTTATCTTGCTATCATATATTTCTGTTCTCTTATTTTTATAAAATCATCGATAACATCAATACAAAATTTGAGGATTTAGAGATACATTTCTACAAAAGGTTGGGAAAACTATATCACACTTTACGTCTGCATTCCAATGAAATTATGGGTTTAGCTAAATTGAAAAGGCTTTTTATTGTTATGCACATACTAAAAGACGAATATGAAAGGAATATAACAACTTTCTTTGCTTCTATTTAAATATACCATAGAAAACGACTAACGATTATCTTTCCGTCACTTCCAAAAAATAAATCGACGATAATTGACCAGTAGCTTGGCAACAATAAACAGCTGAGAGTAAAACACCCCAGATTCTCTTGAAGAGAAGAAGTACGGAACAAAATCTTGGTATACTGTGGACTGTTGGGAGAGGGCTGTTGGGGATAGGGAATGGGGGGGGGGGGGAATGTTATCTCATACCCTTAAATGGTGTTAGTGTCAGTACTTAAGAGTGGCTTTTATTAATACAGTTTCTCACCAGGTGGCCTTAATACCCATTTGGAGCCACGTTCATGATTATCCCTTTACTTTCGTACTCTTGAGGGTGTTGGTGCTGCTGCATCTTTCGATGTTATTGGTTGTCTTGTTCTCTCATTGTTCTTTCGTTATTCTTGATGTCTGTGCTAATATTTGTTCTATGAAGTGTTCAATCTCTTTAAGAAATAAAAAGTTGAATTTCCACCTCAGCAATGTATTCCTCGTCAGGCCAGATTTTATCACATCACATTTATTCGCGAAAGATATTTTGTCCTGAGTCGTTATTACATTTAGATAAAGAATACATGAACCAAAACATTTAATCCAAAAATTTATGGAACATATAATTAGATATAATTAAACTTCTACTCAAGCAATTTCAAGATGAAGACAAATATGTTTGATTATTCAAGCCAAGGTCGTAGTATACAAGTTTGAAATGCTTGTTATTTTACACATATAACTCGTGATTTCCTTATAACTTACATCTTGGTTCTAGCAACATTACGATGACTAAGTACTCTCTAGTAATTCGCTAATACGAACAACTTGATAAGACGTGCTTAAAGTAATTAAACAATATAGAAGCAAATAAGATCTTAATGACAATCTGCGAATCACAACTAGATATGGCATGACGGGATAAAAACCTTCCGTGTCATAACCTATGAGTATGGCATGATTAAGGGTAATTATCCTTTCTTTTTTTTCCCTCTATCATACGAAGCTGAATTACAGGGTTATTTATCCCTAATCAAAGAAGGGGCGTAGCATTGATGGTCCTGAGTTCTGTAATTATTGTTATTGATTGTTTACCTGAACCTCTAATTCCAGAGAGCCACTTATGACTCATCATATCCAAACCTTCATTTCTCTTCCCTATTATTTTCTTCTTATTAGTTCTTCTCAGGAAATCCTCTCTGGTCTCCACTTTCAGTATCTTCTGGAGGAGTTCCTACCTTTTTGAGTTCATTTGAATTGCGTTTTTTACACGTGTTATTTTTAACACTGATATCCACAATTCATCCAAAAACGTTCGTCACATTTTCCTGGAATGCTGTGTTCTGTTTGATCCATATTTCATCTATATTTTCTTCTCCTTTATTTCATTTTGCAGCTGTTTGCTGCCCTTGTGAATTATGGGATTTGTTAGATTTCTGCGAAGGTGAAACTTTACACCAAAAAAATTGGATGAAAAGAAGATCCATGAATTTTATACCTTGGAGTAAAGGTTTCTTCTTTTTTCTTTTTTTTATGGATCGGTGGCACCGAGACGGGCCACAATAAAACGTTATACAATTTTAAAATTTTAAAAATAAGAAAAAAATAAAAATAAAAATAAAAACATTAAAAAATGAATAAATCAGACCATAAACGCAATTACATTATTAATATAAAAAAGAAAATTAATTTAAAAAAAAAATAATTAAAAAAATAAATTAACTAAAAATTCCCCTAAGCCCCCCTAAGGTGATGGTAGACCTTCCTCTTAAAGGATGAAAGATTAAAAGAAACAGGAAAGACAGACTCAGGAAGAGAGTTCCAGAGCTTGGAAGTAGAAGAAAAGAAGCAGTCATTGTAGCAATTGACTCTCGGGTTGGTGATTTCCACAGAATATCTGTGTATTAGATCAAATACATATAATTATCCACTTTCCTTCAGTTAAAGCGGAAATTACTTTAGAACAGCTCTGTTATTGATTATTAAGTTTATTGATTATTCTAGACGATATTTCTTATAACGGCATCACAGGTAGACGTTAGGATTATTAATTATCTCACTACTCAAATAGAATATTATCATGAAAAGGGTTCGTTGCCAGCCAATAATTATGGACAAATTATATCCTGAGGTGACAGACTAATACAGTTATAGAAAAGAAAAGATGGAGACAAAGATAAAAGCTTTATTGCTCCTCCAGGAAAGCTCAAAGGTCGTGCTTGCTGGAAAGTGTGAAATGATTAAGTGGTGTTGAAAGTAGAGCGAGAGAGAGAGAGAGAGAGAGAGAGAGAGAGAGAGAGAGAGAGAGAGTCCTTCAGTTTGAAACCGGAATCTTGTTCAGAAACGCATCTCACCTTCATCTTGAAGGAGTCAGCATCCTGAAGTGAAGGAACGAGATAGAGATATAGAAAAAGATGAAAATCATCTCAGTGTATTTACTTAATCATTATTGAATCTAATTATTTTGAAAGGAGAGCTTTTATTCCATTTTCTTTATCATTATTGAATATCAATTTTTGAAAAAGTACAGTATTGTAAAACGTTAATCATTATTGAACAAAAATATTTTGAAATAGCAATATTGCATTTTCTATATCATGATTACAGTAAGGTTTTTGAAAGGAATACTGGTATTGTATTTTCTTTATCATTATTGGATAAAAAAAAATTAAATATCAATATTATTGTCATCACTATTATTGAACAAAAATATTTTGAAATAGTAATATTGCATTTTCTATATCATGATTACATAAAGATTTGTGAAAGGAATACTGGATTTGTATTTTCTTTATCATCATTGGATACATATGTTTTTTTAAATACCAGTATTATTGTCTTAATCATTATTGAACAAAGATAATTTGAATGGAGTGCCAGTCAGTATTGTATTGTCTATATTATTATTGAATAAAGCTAAATTGAATTAAATATGGCAACAATCATTGTTTTTTACCAGATCCTTTACACCAATTGCCAATGTCTAACACATTAAATCTTTCATATCAAAGAATAATAGATAGTTTTTTACATTAATTTAAATATTAAAAAGGTAGAGACTCATTTTTTGTAATACTGTAGTATCGTTATTACAAGTGTCTCTGTTTAGGAAACTACTTTGAGTCTATTAATCACAAATCGTAGTTTATTCAGCTTTAAAGAAAAGAATGACTAAAGATATTTAGAAGTTTCCAATAACCGTTGCTTTACTCCCTGACTAACCTTTTAAAAGCCGTGACTGGAAAGAATTTTCTTGCTAAGTAGCCACTAAAGATGTAAAGGAATGGATTTGTTAAGGGAGGTCACATAAATTACTTATCCATTTACGCATAGGAAAACATTATTATAAGTATTTAGTTGGTCTTTAAAGGAATGAAAACTGATTTACGATTTCAAGAGAGTGAACTGTGTTTTGATTTGTCATTTGGTGTAAGCATTTAATGAAGGTCTGTCGAAAATTGAAGGTTTATCATTTTATCATTTAAGAAATAATTAGCATATATATGTATAGAAGTTAAGTAGATTTATCACTGTTGTTACTCGTGACAAATCTGTCAAACTTTGAAGCCTTTTTGTCATTTGGGTGATCCACGACATAACTTATTGAAGCGATTCAATTATTTAAATCAGTGGGATGTTACAAAACAAAAATATGCGTTGGAAATTGAAGTCTTTGAAAAACACATTGGATTAGTGATTTTTGGTAGCTGAATTAATCAAATCTAAATGTTAAAATATAAGTGATTCACAATATTTTAGTACTTACCATATAATGTTATTAATTTTAGTATCGGATTAAGACATGAAAATACAATAAAAAATTTCGACATTAGTCCAGAGATTAATTATTCATCACCAAATGGAATCTGAACCATAATTGAAGCAAACTTGACAGAACTATAAAGAACAAAATCCACCTCCTACTGACAGAAGGACAAAACCTAAACCTTAAAATATAAACGACAAACTTACCAAACTGAGAAGCATTACATTTCACTCTGCTTCGGGCATCCTTTATTTAATAAGGACCCCATTACTTTGAAAATGATCCCGCGCTCCGGAATCCTTGAAGACCATAAAATACCTGTATGAAAGAACACATGAAAGAGCCCCGAAAAAAAAGAGTGGGGAAGAGAGGGGGAGACCTTTACAACCGGCCATGCAACCTGCAATGGACATTAATGGAAGAGATAGTTTGCGTCAAAATAAACGAATGGAATCGTTACGTTATAAAAGGCTAAAGTATTTTCCGTCCAGCACTTAAGGAAGGAAGTTTGTCTTTTAGCTTTGGGCCAATACCTATCCTTTGTGTGTGTGTGTGTGTGTGTTTGTGTGTGTGTGTCCATTTCTTTCCTTGTGTGTTTAAAATAAGAAAAATGAATAATAGTGTGAAAAAAGACAAAGTAAAACTATTAATAAAGAGATAAAAGAAATTGAAATTACATTGTGAAGACAGGTATGGATCGATGGATAATGATCCTTGGCAGGAAATCTTCCCCACCATTCTTAGGAGAATGAAGCTCAGAGCAATGAGAAAGTGACATAATTTACGGAAGGAGAAAAGAGGTTTGGCAAGGAACGTTGTAGAAATTGTGTTAGGACTCACTACAAGTACAGCCACTACATAGAGATCTACGAAATGTCGGTGTACATTTTCTTTCTCTTCTTTATGAATACACATAAAACTTCTAGTTTTCTGGCTGGGTGAGCTTGTAGCGGGAATTACTGTATACTCTGCTGCTCCACGGTCAATATCATGGCCTTTAATGGACTCTGGCTTAACAATTTAATTATTATAGAAACACTCCATCCCCATCCAGCGTCTGTCTAACTTTGAATTAGTGATTGCATGAATTTACAAACCTTTTCGCTTATATGAGAAATAGTTAAAATAAATTTCACAAAAATAATATTCCATTAAGCTCGTCTTTTATGGATTTGTGATTAGATACACATAAAACACACGCACACCCACCCACCCATACACACACACACACACACACACACACACACACACACACACCAAACACACACACACACATGTGCGGTCTGAAACTAACACATTTCCTTTACCAAAGGAAATGAACCAAAAATCTTTATGAATTTACAATAGTCCAAATGAATGAAGTATGTGAAGACCAAATAATGTGGATAAATAAAGGTCACTCAAGAATTTACAAGGTGACATACAAGGTGAATAACTATAGATCTCTTGCACGTGACGTCATGAAGAGGGATTAGCCAGCTAGTCAATCTGGCCTCTATTGGGCCGATTTGATGTGTAGTTTGTCAACTGTACATCTCCATCTGCCACATCTGACCAATCACAGAGTTGAATTGATCTCGACGTCACATGCAAGAGACCGACAACTAAATTTTAAGAACAGTTCGATGATGATTTATAGCAATTAAAGAAATAAACAAAAGAGAGAAGAAAAAGGAGAAATAATGAAAAGAACATTCCATAAGATCAAGGTTAATCCTAGAAGGAAAATTATTAGATAAAGGTAATCCAAGACAAAATACGATAAGAAAAACTTAATTAAAGATACAAAACTGTAATATATAGTTAATCTAAGACACAAAACCATGATAAAGTTAATCTAAGATACAAAACAATAAAGTAAACTTAATCCAAAACACAAAGCAATTAGGTAAACTTATTCTAAGATACAAAATACACCAAAATGTTAATTCAAGATACAAAAAAACAAGATAAAGTTTTGACAAGAAACATGAAAATATGATGAAGTTTTGACAAGAAACATGAAAATATGATGAAGTTAACCAAAGACACAGAACAGAGATAAACATTTAGAATGCAAAACAAACAATAAACAACAAGAGAAATAAGAAAGAAAAAATAATATCAAAGGAGGAGGAAGAAGAGGCCTTTTGCATCTGCCTGCAGTTTCAAAGACGTATAAATATATTCCTCCTTTGGCATCCACCATTGTTCTCAAGAGATTTGTCGATTTAATTTGTCTTCATAAATCAGCTTTGTTAAACGTTTGAAGCAAACGAATCCCGATTGGAATTCTCAGATCTCGTATAATATCTCCTTTGCCATGAAAGGATTTCAGGACGAGTTTGATTCAATATTTACCTGTCTGTGTTTTCCTCTTGTCATGAGAGCTTTACATTTTTCTCTTCTTTGATTCGTCTTTTTATAGATATTATTATGCGTTGTAAAGGTTGTTTGATCTCACCATCTGTTTGAGACATTGTTTGCTGTTTGTAAGATTATCCAATACTAAAGGAAGAGAGAGAGAGAGAGAGAGAGAGAGAGAGAGAAAGAGAGAGAGAATATGTGTGTGTGTGTGTGTGTGTGTGTGCGTTTGTGTGTGTGTGTGTTTGTGTGTGCGTGCGTGTTTCGTCAATCGTGATATAAGTAACACAAACTGAAAGTATTCGAAGGAGATTGTACTTGGGTGGTCACTCCTTTACACACATATGTTTCTGTATGCACACACGCACATACACAAACGAATAACCATACATACATGAGCGTGACAACTCACACATACAGTCTCAGTCAAAACTTTTTTTACCAAATCTACACATCTCTATGGTCATTGGTTCCTGTTAACCTGCTTATTTGGCATTGTCATCGAGAAATAAACTGTTGTATTTGTTTAACTAAGTATTCTTAGTATCCACAATATGTGGTTGGTTTCTCTTCAACATTGCTACATACGATGGCTAGTCAGAACCTTTGATCATAGAGATAAATGGATCTGAAAAAAGAGCAATGACAGGGACTGTAGGTATACACTAGAAACTCTTAACAGACTTCTTACTTAATAGATAAAAGATAACAATATTCAGTCTTGATTCCGAATTATCAAACATCATAATTATATATCTGTTGTATTTACTCATTTGCAATTAGAATACATAGGTTGTTGGTGTTGAAACTAGGGAAAAGCTATGCAACCAAGAGATCCCAGAGAATGAGTTAGATGAGTTGTAGTGTTCGAGAAAAATTCTTGCAAAATAAATAAAAAGTGTACATCTGTATTTCAATAAAATCTTCATGTTCTTTTACTTTACAGTTCAGTTCAGTTGTATTCAGTTCAGTGGCTTTCAGTCAAGAGGTGTTCAGACATACAAAAACTCATTCAGACAAGTAAAACACATTTCAGATTTACGAAACAGTGGAAGAGAAACGCAGTTTCCAAACAAGAGATCATAGAACGAATACGAAAATATTTTAATTGTTTGGATTTTAGTATAAGTTTTTACATTAGGGAGATTCACATGATATATTTTTCTATGCGGCAAATCAATGTCATTACAAGCTATTCTCACTTAGAAGAGAAAGCCAGTTGTTGATATGTTGATATAGATTTGATCATAGAAAGGCAAATGATTAGAAATAGTTCAAGTGATTATTTTTAAATTCCCCAAGGGAAGTCATCATTTATATATGTATTTTATTTACTCTTATCATCTGTTGATAGGAGTTAAGATACACAGATAGATGGATAGATAGATAGATAGATAGATAGATAGATAGATAGATAGATAGATAGATAGATAGATAGATAAATAGAT
>ML620752.1:0-11776 GCA_005815305.1 Pandalus platyceros | reverse complement strand
CAAAGAAATCTTTCTGTGTTTGTGATGTCCGTTGTTGGTGGTTGCATCTTTCACACCAGACATGGCCTCTTATCCAGCAACTAGACGATTCCCTTCTCGTCCACCCACCTACCACCATACGAAGTGCTCCTGGAAGAAAGACTGACAAGTGTGGTCACTGTGACCAAAGGAGAAGATATCATTTGCAACACAGGAAACTCTCTAGCAGCTGTTGCCCCTTGCTGTCATAAAGAATCAGAAACATGAATATTTGTGGATGTCACGAATGCAACAAATGAAGGTAGCAAGTCTGTTATCATCAAAGCCTATGACACCAACGTGCTGGTCCTAGCCATATGTTTGATGTAATCTCTGCATGAGGTTGCTCTTGAAATCAGGTGGATTGTTCGATGGATTCCAGTTTATTAGGTGGTGTCTGCTGTAGGGCCAGAAAAAGCCATTGGTCTTGTACTTTCATGCTTTTACAGGCTGCGATGTTGTGTCAGGTTTCTGTGGGAGATGAAAGAAATATGCATGGCAGGCACGGAATGTTTGTGATGAAGTTTCTGAAAGCTTCACCAAACTTGCAGAAGCTGGAATGGTTTATTGTCATGTATGACCGATCTAGCACAGCCACCAGTAGATGATGCCAGGCTAGATCGCTTTGCTTGCAAACAGAAATCATACAACTTTATTCCACCAACCCAGGCATTCTTCAAGAAATATGTGAAGTGTGCCTCATAAAAGGCTGGGATTATCTGGGGCCAGGAAACTATCTCCAACTGAGACACCAGCAACCCTGCCGACTGGAGATGGACATGGAAAGAAGAGACAGAGACATGGTAGATCTGTTGGACGAACCTTCCACCAATGGCAATAAGCTGTCGGGAGCTGACTAGGTGCTCCTGTAAGAAAAACTGCAACTGTTCATGCAAATGCTTTTGCTCAGGAATTTAATTCAAGGCACTCTGCAGCTGCCTTTGTGAGCAGCAGTAACTGACAGAATGTTATTGGTAAGTGTTACATGCGGTAAATTGCGTTTTCATTCGTATTGTTTATTTTTTATTAATTACTCATAACGTTTTTTAAAGTTACATTACGTTAATAAAAAGTGCTTGAGGAAGGTAGAATGTGTAAAGTTTGTTTCATCATGCTTGAAAACATCTAAATTGTCACAAAAGTCACTCATATTGACCAACTACAGCCATCTCTACGCAAAAACTCAAAATCCGGAAGGTCTATTTGGTGGTCATCTTGAAAAATGTTGGACTTTTAATTGGCCAATTGGGCAGATTGACAAATAACCTTTAACGTATACACGTGCCAAATTTCAACCTTGTATCACCATTTGCACGATTTTTCACTTATCCGCTCCACTATCCATTGTTTGCGCAAGGCTTTGGCATGTCTTCTCAAAATGGCTGCTGAAGTGGATGAGAACTGAAAATTATCACATACAGCCAATCATAAATAATGTCTGATATTAATGCTACCTGATTTAACCCATAGAAGTCATGCAAGGTCATTTATAAGTCGAAACGGGAACAAGTTTTGACAAAATTTGATGAAAAAATGCATTTTTAATAGCGGCCATCTTGAATTTGAATATATTGAAATGTGAAAAACAGGGTTATTTCAGTTTCTATGTCTTCATTGGACTTTCTTTTCTACAGAAACATAGAATTGACCACCTAGCTCAACTTTATATGTCTTCTGTAAGGTAAGGTGAAATAGTGCCAGATGATTTTTGCTGATTTCGTGGCGGCTATCTTGGAAAATCGTCCATATCTCTTTTCGATCCCTATGGATTTACTGTTAACATCCATATTTATGTTCAGAAGAGTCTCCCAAACAAAATAATACCACTCGAGGATCCTGGGGAGAGGGGGGGGGGGGGGGGGGGGTGCAATTAAACCTAGCTGGCTCATGGCCTATTGGTGCGAGGCCTACCTGCTCAGACCGCCCTTAGAGGTGGCTTAGTAAATAATCCAGTGTGCAAAACTACAGCTGTCAAATATGGAGTTTGGTAGGGAATGCCCACTTCCAAGATTTAGTGAAACTGACATACTTTTTAACTATTACGGTTCTAACCTTTACGGTTATGACCATAAGATAAGTATAAGCACTTGCTGTCAGTACTCCTGTCTATATACACAGTGCATTATGCAGTCCCATTATCTCCTCGTTACTGCCACTATTTTCCAACTTTTCTCGATCAAAATTTTCTTGCACTACAAATTACTGATACACTATATTAAAATAAGATTCACATAACAGTTCATAATCTAACAACCACCATGTTAAAGGTGTACTGATATACTGTAGCTAAAACTTGTTTTAAACAATAAGTGAAGGAAATGATATAATTCTAGATATAGACTTAAGACCATCTTTTCTAATCAGATGGTTGCAGTGATTATAAAAGCAAGAACAAATTCATGTGTGGTATTATCAAAGACCTAGCAAATAAAAATTATGCAAACAGTACTCCATTTATCAAAATTTAAAAGTATGAAGTAGCTGATGTAACATGCATCTCACATTATACTATTAACTAACAAAGCTTCAGTTCTCATAAGATAAAGGTAGAGACCATTGCTTCCCGATCTAGTTATACAATTATTATTATTCCAGTGAATAATAGTGGCTCTGTTAGCCAAACTTCCTGCTTATGGCTTTACTCCTCCACTCTGCAAACTTATTTCTAGCTTTCTCTCAAACCACTTTATCTCTGTTGTTATTGACGGCACAACATCTGCCCCTTTTCCTATCTCTAATGGTGTTCCTCAGGGTTCTGTTATATCCCAACTATCTTTCTTCTTTTCATAAATGACCATCTTCCGTCCACGTCTAACCCTGTTCATTCTTATGCCGATGATTCAACTTTGGACAAATCTTCTTCATTCACCTTACAACCCTCCTCTTTATCTCGCTCTCAATCTCGTATAGCTTTATTTTCTGCTATTAACACGGATTTGGGCAGGATTTCCAACTAGGGCAAAGAAAATTTAGATAAATTCAATGCCTCCAAGACACAATTCTTTCCTATTTCTCTCTCTACTACTCCTTCTGTCTTTGGTATTCATTTTGAAAATATTGAAATCCAGCCTCTCTCTTCTATTAATATTTTAGGTGTTTCCATTAATCATAATCTGTCTTAGAGGCTTCATATTTCAGGAATAGCAAAATCAGTCTCTAGAAAGTTGGGAGTGCTGTTCAGATGCTGTGCTTATTTTTCTTTGGAGAAGCTCCTCCAGCTGTATAAGGGATTGATTCGCCCTTGTAAGGAATATTGTTCCCACATCTTGGGGGCTCTCTCTCTACTTCCCTCTTGGACAAAGTTGAATCAAAGGCTATTCAGCTTATCAATGATCTTAATCTCCCCTCCTCTCTTGACCCTCTTTCTCTTCGCCAAAAGGTAGCCTCTCTTTCCCTCTTCTACCGGTATTACTTCGGTCATTGATAAACTGAGCTTGCAAGTTGTCTGCTGCCTCCTCTTCTGCGGCCTCGTAACACCCGCCAAGCGATGTATTCCCACTGATATTCTGTGGAAATTGCAAGCTCGAGAGTCAATTGTTACAATGACTGCTTCTTTCCCTCTACTTCCAAGCTCTGGGACTCTCTTCCTGAGTCTGTTTTTCCTGTTTCCTATAATCTTTCATCTTTTAAAAGGAAGGTCTATCATTACCTTATAAGAGTTTAGGGGACTTTTTAATTTTATTTTTTTAAAATTATATTTTTATTTTTTTGTTATTATTTTAATAATTTTTAATAGCTTTTATCTTTTCATTTATTAATCTGTAAATATTTGCTTTTATAATTTTAATATTGTTATATATTTTACTGTGGTCCGAGTACGACTAGAGCAGTTCTGCCTTTTCTCAGTGCCACTAGACCATAAAAAAAAAGTAGTCCTCTACGGCCACCAAGAGCACCACTGTCAGGCGCATTCTACTCTCTTTGATTATACTCATCCCATAAGACTAAGCAATCATAGACTCCTTTCTCTTGGTAGTTCACCCTCAACCATCCTTACCCAAATCCCGGGTACACCCTTGGTTATACGTGGTTTAATTGTTCTATTTAAGTCGTTTCTGGGACATTTAATAATGTAATTAAGCTGGAAAATTATCGAGCTTTTAGTGAACGTTTTAACATGCGCCTATATCGAACTAATACTGATGATGTGGAAAAGATAACTACATCGAAAGGCGGACATGTTGAATTGAGATACATGCCAAAATTAAAATAGATTTCTGCTAATTTTGATCTTGTTCTGATAGGGAGGTCTACATGCTTTGTCCCCATGTAAATCTCCTTTGTAAACAGACTTGATAAATAAACAATTTTAAAATGTCTAAAAGTTATTAAAACTTTCTTCATTTCCATCGGCAATTTCATTTATGTAAGCAATAATTCTGAACAAATACAGTATACTGTTTGACCGTGCTTTATTAGATGAGGAATGACCAGCATGTCTATTCTTGATTCCATTTTAGTTTGAAGAAGGCACCCTGTCAGCAATCGACCCAGGAACACTGAAGATACTATCAGGAGGGAGAATGGTTATGGGCCAAGAGTTGGATACTATTCAAGGGAGCTTCAACTTGTGGCAGTCATTTCACGGGGATATTGCCCACTTCCTTCTTTTCTCGAAAGCTCTTGATCCTTCATATCTCAAGAAGTATGTTAAATGTCAGACTCCTGCAGTTGGTTCAGCGCCAATACTTTCCTTCAATGAAGACTTATCTAGTTTTCAGGTGAAAGGATCTACACTGAGATCTGAGGTTTCACTGGAAGAGTTGTGTCAGAAGAAGAATAAGAAATTTTTTGTTTTTATGCAACCAGAAAAAAGAAACTTCCGCAATGCTCTTGACTCTTGCTCAAGGATGAAAGGTGTTTTGGCCATACCCAAGAGTGAAGCTGAGAACAAGCAGCTATTTGATGATAATGTTAGGTTCGACAGTTATTGTGCTGAGGCCTCCTGGGCACTCTATTGGGTTGGAGTAAAAGGAAATCTTGAAACAGGCCAATGGCTTCGTCTAGCTGATAATGCAGAGATCACATGGGACACACTTGCTACCGGATATTTAAGCGTCCTCGAAGACAGGCAGTGTGTGGCTGTAGGAAGTAAAGACTTTCCTTACTTTTGGTTTTCAGCAGATTGTGAGATGCTAACATGTCCACTGTGCAATTTCTCTGACACTGCTTCGTTCACTGTGAGAGGACTCTGTAAGGATACTGTTGTTGACCGCTCTCTTACACTGTATGACTACAAAAATTTCAAACCGCAATTCCTAGGGCCGTTCTATACAAGCATATATTGGAGCAATGTATCTATGACGTGGTTGATGAAAAATCGTGATCATGAGGACTTTGTTGGTATCATGGAGATGGAGGCTCAAGATGGTTATCCTCTTGGTGTCAAAACGTGGAACATCACAGGCGACAAATGCAATTCTAACCAAGTAAGTAAAGTGAATTTTGATACTTGCTGTTTAATTCCAATCTTGATAGCTAATTTCAATTTTTCATTTGGAATGCTTCTTCACAAGTGTAATCTTAGATTAGATAGTCTATATGTATGCATTTGTAAAAACCTTCAGGTGGTTTTGAAATGTAAAGATCAAACTTCAAAGGATTGTAGATGATAACCCTGAAATTATCTTTAATGGAGCTGAGGCTCATGTGTAGCAACCTCATACTCGTGACCAACCCATAATCAGTTTTATCAGTTCCAAAGATGCCCAAAATAGTTGTGCATGAGTCAGTTAAGTTTAGATGGTTGTATATGTTCTACCATTCAGAGAGGGAGATGGAGAGGTGGGTTTTTAGGAAATCATGTCCATAAGAGGGATAGCCTACATGCTACTAGTTTTTATAGATACAGTCTTCTTGTAAACAATTATAACCCTTTTATTAATATTTTGCAGAGAAGATCCGATGCACTTGCTCTTCCTGTGTATCAGCCTTTTCATATTTGCAGGATGTGTCATTTCTTTTTCAACAAGCTTGAATCCACAATTGCATTGTTACTGATACGGGTAACTATCATGATTACAGCATGTAATGCCAGTGAATATACATGCAACGATGGTATGTGCATCGTGAAGGCCCAACGCTGTGACATGATCACAGATTGCCCTGATCAAAGTGATGAACTCAATTGTAATATCATTCTGACTCCTGTTGGCTATGCCACTCAATTGCCGCCGCCCATGACCGGAAACTTACCTGTTTCCATTAAGATATTTGTTGGGATCACATCGGTCAGAGAGATTGACATCCTAGGCTTCAAATTGAAGCTAGATGTTATTCTGGAACTGCATTGGAGGGATCGGAGATTGACAATGAAAAATCTGCGGAATATGACTAAGGCCAATAAAGTGTTGAAACCTAGGAAGGTCTGGCAACCAGCATTACAGATTGAAGATGGGTCAATGAGTCTTGCTGATGTAATGCCAAGATCAAAGTCCCTGGCAATTGTAAGGGAAGGCAATCCAATCCCTGATGACGACGGCCGGCTTCATGAAGGTAAGATTCTAGTGTTGTTGTATAGCAATATTGATACACTTTTAAAGAGTGGTAATGGTATTGTGATATACGTGGTACCTGAATTCATACTCATATTTTATTTGAAGTTTCCTAGAGTCTTACGTCCCTCAAATACTCATTTGAATTAAGAATTATTTCTAGAATCAAAGATTGACGAAGACAAATATGTCTATAAGAAATAGATTTTCAAAATTAGCAAAGCGATTTCAGATGACTGCATTTGCATACCTTGAAAAGAAAAATGCCCAGTGTCAGCATATTTTCCTATTTGTTTGTATTTTATACTTTTTTTATGAAATTTTTTTTCTACAAAAACTAGTCAATGTTTATAGGAAGAAAGCCTGTCCTTCACAAGTTCACAGTAGAACAAACATAAACAGAAAGAGTTTGACAGTTTGCTAGGAGATTTGGTCTCATTGTGTTTATGGGTAGGAATACAAATCTCTAAAAATAGAAATACATTGCCATGCTCTGGGTTTTCTTATCTCCTTGCCTAGTATTGTGGGTTTCAAGCAGAAATGGGAATTCAGTTAGAGGAAAAAAAATGCCTGACATACAGTATAACTGCACCTAAAATAGGAACCCTTGGCTTGTATGTCAATAGAGAAGACATATTACCAGATCACTGAGTCCTTTTGAAAGGAACTAATTGCCGAGAGGACATATCCCAAACTCTAAAAGTATCCCTTAGACACACAGGTGTTTGAACATTTCCCACACCTTAGAATATTGTTTATCTACTGTATTTCAGACGATCTTTACCTGGCCTCAGAAAACACGTTATTTCTGCACCAGGTGAATACCATAGGCTTCACCTGCCAGTTCCAACTGCAGAGTTATCCATTCGACACACAGGTGTGCTCTCTCACCTTTAGCCTCATCGATGTATCATCGGATTTTGTCACATTAACACAGGTAAGAAAACGACACAAAAAATCACCCCTGTCTGATATATAGATCTTCCATATCTGGTTACATAAATATGATTGTCATCAATACCTGAAAATATTGTTGAAAGAGAACATGAAATATACAGGTCTTCTAAATCTTTGTTAGTATATCTAAGGCTGAAGACTAATTCTTTTGCCAGTAACATCATTATGCCATGATGTGTCATTAAAGAATATTATTATATTATATGATGCATTTGTACCTGGCACTCAATTAGCTTTACAGGAAATAACAAGCACTTTAACCCTCGGACAGGGGGCATATTTATATATAACTATCCCCCCCCCCCCCCCACGCAGGCATATTTTAATAAAATTGAATTCACCATAATAATACTGTATTGGTAATAAAATGATGAAAATAGGTCTAGCAAACATCATATAGTCGGTAATTATCATGAGCGAAGCCTCCAGGTACAGTAAGTCACTCCCAGAGACCGTGGGCACACGTACATTCACCCCTATAAACAGCGGCCGACTGACGAAATTCATCTGAAATGATGCGAAATCGGTAAAGAATTTCTTATGAGCGGGGCTTACAGGGTAATATTCTACTGTATGGGAGTTGTTCTCAATACCTATGATACACTGAAACGTTTCCATGTCACTAGACGACGGCAACTGTTCCTTGATGGCCTTGAAAGTCCAAATCGCTCTCAGACGCGACCCGCAGTATACCGCAACATTATTTAAATTGCCATATGACGCGACCCACTGTCTGGGGGTTAAATCGATTTTTTTAAGAATGGTCATTAATATCAAGGAAGAATATAATTATATTTACTCAGCACAACTTGATATGGAGAAGTTTTTACTTTGAATGTATCCTTAGATAACTGTTTGTCATCATGCAGACTTTTCTGGAATTACACATGGTTGCACCGAAAAAGTTTAATCACTTATTAAAAAATCAGAGAAATAGACATTCTAAGTTTCACAGTCAAAACAATTGTATAAACAAGTAGCCATACTGACATTCTTTAAACAAAGAGAAAATGTAAAAGTGATATTGAGTATATCAATAAATATCTAAGAATTAAGTGAATGCGACTTTCAGTTGCTTTTTGTGACTCGATAAGTCGTTGCTTACCCACCTCGCCCAACCTTGATCATCATCATGCTCCAGTTTTGTTTGTGGGCCCTCCTCTCGAGACATCAGTTCCTTCTGGTGGGCCCTCAAAACGTATTCTTCTGTTCTTCTCAGTGTTTTCTGTGTTCTTATTATATCACATATGAATCTTTGATGATCTCTAATTCGAGGTCGAAACATTTTTCAAACAAATGCGTTTTAAGTCTTTTCCTGAAAATATTGTTTTTATCCTTAATGGTAGTCTATTATACAGTCTTGGAGCTGAGTTCTCAAAAAACTCATTTTCCCAGCTCTAATTTTGTTCTTTATTTTAATAGTTACTAATTATCCCATCTCAATAGTTTATTCCCCACTGACTTCTTTTAATTCGCCCTTAAACACCAAGTTTCTAACCTTCACTATCTCTTCCACATAACTTGGGCAATTACTGTTATTTGTCCAGTAGTCTGTTTCCTGTCTGTTTGCCTTGCAATAATTTACACATTTCCTTATGATAGACTCGCATTCTTTTAGTCTATGTCCCTCTCCACATTTAGGGCACTGTTGTTCACCTTTATACTCTTTGCTATTGTGTCAGAATCCTTGACATTTGTAACATTGGTATACATGATACTTATCCCTCACTTTGCTTCTTCTGTAGCTTGTGTGTAGGTAGTCTCCTGCATCTAGGATAGCCTTTCTAATCTCAGAAGTACGTTTGATTATGAAGTGTTGAGTATTACCCCTAGCCTTCTGTTTTGCAACTACTTTAAAGTTTGACTCATCAAGCAGGATCTGTAGCCATTGATTTTTATTCCAGATACTGTCTATTATTTCCGTTTATTCTTCTTCATCAGAGACATTAGACAGCATAATTTTCGGCATTATCTTAACATTTTCTTTCATTTCTAACTGACTTTCATCCATTTTTTTGTTTATTTCTTGCTTGGCTATCTCTAGCATGTTCTTGTCCGAAAATTCATAACAATGCTTTTCTTTGTTGATTGGTAGATGTTAGGAATTGAGTTAGAATATAATTTATAGATAACAGATTGATATGAGGATATCCATGAGAAGTGTCCTTGACACAGAAATGTTGAGGGACTGACTGAATGATCCATGAACGTTTTTGATCTTTAAGAAATTCATAAAAAAATTAACAAAGAGATGTACAAAGAAATAAGACCTACCTTGCGTTTTTTAAGACAGGTGCCCTCGTGCTGTAGAGGGCTTTTTTCCAATTTGGCAATACTGCTAACGGGCGCCCGCGAGCATTGGTGGGCAAAAATATTAGTGGTACGCGGCGAGCACTCACGTATTGTAAACAGAAAAGATGGCTGCCCAAACATTCGTCATTTCTTGTGAAATTTGGTATATTTAGAGCTACACTGTAGACCCGATTGCGAGTCACACATGTCCATGTTAATAAATGTAGAGATGCTGCCTTGAAGTTTCTATTGACAATGTTACAATTACTGTTGCTAGACGTGTTTATCCCTAATCCATAGAAACGTTGGTGGCACATTTCAAACAGCAGTAGGGGACCTATAGGAGCTACTATCCTAACTAGCCTGTGATAGGCCTAAGAAGCCTAGGCTTGGCATACATTTTTCATGTTTTCACGGCCAAGGAAATAGCCTACCCTTGATAATTAGCCCATCAACTCACGACCACATTGGGTAGGATAGCCTAGGCTGCCACTGTTTCAAATACACTTCTTTGAGATTACAGATTGCTAATATAACACTTCCCACCACTGTCTACCATAGTAATTACTGATTTGATCCCATTTTATCATATATATCGACGATAATACGCCGAGTCGATACTCTAGGGGTGATTTCTTATTGTTGTTGTGGGTAGAAGAAGAAGTAGGACTTTCTGCCCGTGGCGGGCATATAAACACAGGTTTTTTAGATCGTATATGGCAAGCATTCTTGAGCCCGCTTCAAAATAACACAAGGCTAGAGATATCCCCTGTCGTGCTTTCCCTTGATGAACACAAAAGGAATTGAGTAACAATACATTTATTGGTATTGTTTATTCAGAACAAAAACACACAATGCATTACAAAACAGAAGAAACCGTTAATGAAAGTAGTTTGCGTAATTAAATAACCATACTTAGGTGTAACAACAAGTCATTAAGTCCAAGAGGCAAATACTCTTACCAAATCCAAACATTAATATCTAGTAATTTTCAAAAGATAGTGGAAGGATCAACCAGCTAACAGACTGGCGGTCTTTCTATGTCCTTAAAAGGGGATCAATCAAGAAATAAAAATCAAATCCCAGTAGATGACAAAGAAATCTACCTGGAAAAGTTCGAGATCTGGATATTGAGAGACATTACAATTTTCACAATTTATCTTTTTCTTTTACAGCACAACAAAGGCGTTGATTTCCTTGGACAGAAGAGGCTTCTGGAATATGAGGTCACGATGGTCAACATGACCTTCCTTAACATCTCAGGGGACACAGGAGGTCAGAAGGTAACAAATCAGTAACAATGATTCATTCCTTATATGGGATGATGTGTCATGTTTGTTGTGATAGAATTTATTGATACGAGGTGAATGAGGAACCACAGGGGATGAAGAGATCTTAACTCAACATCCCATTGCCATTGGTTACCAGATTTATCTCATCAAGAAAGTTATTGGTTGTTCTTCCCGAGGTTTGTTGTCTGTCTAGCAAATATATTTGTATAAACTATAACGATAGAACATTAGTGGAGTTTCCCTCATTACCAGAAGATGATAAGAGAAAAAAGTATATTATTAATAGTAATAATGGTATCTCTTGAGAAAAAAAATAAGATTATAAGAAATCAAAAGTGATTGACATTTTTCAGGTAGTAATACAACTGAAGAACCTCTACGGGTACAACATCAGCAGCACGTACATCCCCACGATTCTTCTCGTCATTATTTGCTATCTCACATTATGCTTCGACATCGAAGATTTTACGGTAAATAAGGAAAATATTCATAATCGATTTCAAGGATGAATAAACGATAAAATAAATAATTCTCTCCATATTCTTTAGGAAGCCTTATAACAATATCTTGTATCTATCTATCCAGTGTTGTTGTGGGAAAAATCATTTTCAAACCTTTATATCTGTACCATATCCAAATACTCTGTATCTAATTAGTCCATATGTTTCTAGAAACGACATAGTATATGAAGCATATTGATAAGGCCTTAGTCTTACCCAGAAT